>JAJLVL010000018.1:0-166287 GCA_030570355.1 Pichia nakasei
TTTTTTATTTAGTTCTTTTTACAACCTTTTGTTAGCAAACTTCACATACTAGTATTGTCTACTAGTATCCGCAATCAACCGCACGATCCGTAATATAGTTTTAATTGGCGCTTATTTCTTTTTACTGTGCATGTGATTCCACCCAATTTTAGAAAAATATAATTTTAAGAATTTTTGTCTTTCAGTTAATTAATTTAAGCCTATGGAACTTTTCAAAAATATCTTTTTATTTTTAAAGTTTTTATGGGATATTAAAAAAACTTATTATGAATTATTGTTTAAATATTGTAATCACTACACTTTCTATCTTTCTTCGTCAAATTTCTAAACCGTAAATATATTAACTACAAAAGTACACATAATTATTTTTTAAAAAAAGCATCACAATCAATTTTCAGGATCATATTCATCCTCAGGGTGAGATTGTTCATTTAAATTATTACCATTTGAAATATTTTCATTTGCTGTTGAAGTAAATTTATTAGCATTGTTGCTAATAGCTGCTGCCAATTGTGCTACAAGTGATGCGGTATTTGATGAACTGTTTGGTTGCTGTGAAAGTGGTAGAGATTGTTGCGGGTTTGAATCATAATTTCCTGGTTGAGCCAATTGTTGGTTTTGATATGTTGGATTGTATCCCTGACTAAATGACTGGTTTGCTTGTCCATATCCAGTGTTATATTGATGATAAACAGGTTGATTTTGATTGTACCCTTGTCCGTATTGGTCGAATCCTGAATTATATGAAGGGTTAGATTGTTGAAGGTATTGCTGCCCATATTGCTGCCCATATTGCTGACCGTACTGTTGTCCATACTGTTGTCCATATTGCTGACCATATTGTTGTCCATATTGTTGTCCATTTTGTTGAGCAGAAGTGGCGTTATATACTGCATTATTTGGCTGTGATAATCTTGATGCTTGTTGCATTAATCCCATAAATTGCTGTACCATGGCCGCAGGAATTGGAGGATTTGGCTGTGGTGGATTTTGAGAAGGTGGATTTTGAGGAGGTGCATTCTGAAACGAAGGATTTTGTAATCCATTTGTTCGTGATGGTTGATTGGTAGATCCTTTCTTGGGCAAAGAAGTCAATCTTGCTTTGACTGACATTGGAACATCAGCTCTACCTGAATTATTAAGTTTGGGCCTTTTATTTACATGTGAATCAGCCAGATTATTGTTGTCGGCACTTACGCTATTCTCAGTCTGAGTATCAGTCTCAGTATTGCTTGAGGCTGATTTCTTCTTCTTCTTTTTGCTTTTTTTGGACAAAGCCTCCTTTTCATCATCAGAGAACTCCTGCTCTTCTTCTGGAATTTCCTCATCATGCCAGTTACTTGCATCCGTTCCTTTGAATTGCCTGATCTGCTGAGTGGAAATAAAATCTGCTGTTGACTCAACATAAAATATTTTACTTCCTTTCTTATCTTTAAATTTTTCAGCTTCTTCTAACGTATTGAATCGAATTGTGTAAACCGGCGTTTGTAAGCGCCCAATAACCTCGTACAACAGACCAACAGGTGTACGATCTTCAAAGCAAAACACAGTACCTTCATTCAAAACATTGTATTCAGCGCTCATAGTGGCCTTTATCAAAACATTTTTGTCCACAACTCCACTGATAAAACCAATGTATTGGATCTTGGAGTTTTCATCGATTTTATAATCATCTGGTATACAAGGGACTTTGAAATCCAAAATTTCATTCTTTGAAACAATTGGACAGTTATCTTCACCTTCATTAATTTCATCCTCTAGATCATTATATTTTGTCTTGTCTTCTCCATCAACTTCATCATCATCATCATCATCAGATTCAGATTCAGATTCAGATTCGGACCCAGACCCAGACTCACTATTTGTTTTACCATCCTCGTTGGAATCATTACTGTCACTATCGCTATCATTGTTTGAACTCGAATCATTGGAGTCTTCGTCTGAAGAATATTTAACTACTTTATCAAGATCAAAAATATCTGTTTCTGTAGCCACGGATTCTTTTTCACCACTGATATCTTTTGGATTATCATTTTCATCTGTTTGATATTTCTCCTCAATTTTAGGTATTTCATCTTTCACCTCATTTATGTCAGAATGATCGGATACAGTTTCAGAATTTACAATATTAATGTTTTCATTATCTTCTGTTTCTGCAACACTACTTGGAAGTGAATTATTTTGGGCAGTTTCTTTCGTATCTTCCATCTTATTCATTCACAGCTTTATGTTAACTATTATTTTTTTACTTCGAAAGTATGCACACAAGTCGTTAACTATTCAATATTGGGATTGTAGAACGAAGAACTAGTTAGAAACTTGAAACTGAAAATTTCTTCCAGCGGATTTTTAAACTGAATTTTTTCATGTTGAAGTGCACTTTTGAACCAGGGGTATATCAATCCAGGCTTTGTTGTCATTGAATTCTTCTTTTATACACTTGCTGTACATTAAATTAAAGGCGGAAATTTGTTACAGGAGATGATTTCTGACATCATAATAGAAAGTTTGAACCCCCCGAATGTGCCCATAATTCTTGCATCGCTTACTTTTCTAGACACAACATCTGACAACAGTATTTGTGTGGACAATGTTTCTAAGCAAATTTCTTCATCCCTAAAAATCGAACTGATCCAAAATACCATCGGAGACAAAAGTAAGAATAGCGGATTTGTATTAAAAGTTCCTGTGAGCTTTGACAGAGTCATGTTGAAACTCAGAGGTGAAGTTGATCTGAAAGATTTGAAGTGCTCTATAAAGACAGATCAAAATCTCTTTTCATCTTTCCAGATCAGTTCACATGAGGTTAAGCTACCATTGAATGACAAAATTACCGGATTGGTTGAATTGTCGATTTTTAACAACAATCAAACCTTTTTAACTTATATGTTTTACCGAGAATCCACGACTAAACTTAACCCGAATAGTGTTGTACCACAAGTTCAAAAAAGTGACAAAACAACAAGAAGTGATATAAAACAACCAAATGATAATAGTTTATATGGGAAACCCGACAAGAGTGTTGAAGATTCAGCTCATAGAAAAAATTCCAGTCGAAACCCATTTTCAATTCCTATGCCAGATGGCCCCCTTTTCAGAGAAGCAATAAATATATATGAACAACTTGCTCCAGTCATCCTACGAAATTTACAGTCAACAATGGATAAAATGAATAATTTGGACCATAATATTAAAGGCTTGGAGAGCTCTAAGAATAATTTAATGGAATCTTTGAAAGATTTTCGTAAGGGATTTTTGCCACTGGTTTCCAAAAATGATTTAGTTTATTCGAAGTTTGAATCATTTGACAATAAATCATCAGAAAATGATCTGACTTATATGTTTTTAAAAGCATTAAAACATTCAACATCTGAAACAAAAATTGATTTTGCTGCATTGAAATCATTGCAAAACTTCAGTACGTCTAAGAAAAACTTTGAAGATGAAAGTAAGAAGTATTATGACTGGTTATCAAGATTAATGAGTTCTGGTAAATCTAAGGACGAAAAGCTTTTGTTAAAGATGAAAAACTTCACTATTGTACAAATGGAATATTTCAATTACTTATACGATACAATCACCCCAATGCTATTGGCATTAGTCAAACCAAATTCTGATCTAAGCAAAGAATATTGGAGAAATAGACCTCTCCGAGATTTAGCTATAAAATCAATTTCAAAATGTACTACAATGGATGAATTTTCTTCATTGATGAAAAATTTCTCGAAGATAACGCCCAGTAAGAACACATTGTTGTTGATTGACCCAAATTCTTCTTATAAATCAGATTCTTATGACTCCCCAATTAAGACAGGACTTTTGTTTGTTTTTGGAGGACAGGGAAAATCAGGGTGGCACAAACAATGGATTGTTTTTTGTAACGGAAAACTTTATGAGTATATGGATTGGAGGAAAGGTGCAGCCTTGAGAAATGAGCCAATTGATATTTCTCTTTGTAATATCAAATTACTAGATTCAAATGATACCACCAAAAATATTGATATTGGTTCAAGAAAAAACTGTTTCAGAGTTATCAACTCTAAAGGAACAGAACATGTATTTCAAGCATTCACCACAGCAGACGCAAATGATTGGATCAATTCGTTGACGGAAAAAGGTCAAGTTTTGGCGTTTAAAAACGAATTTCGGAATCAACATTCACCTAACGATGAAAATCATAACTATCATTCAGGCAAAGAGAAACAGAATGGATCTCAAGATATAACTCTTTCATCTAGAGTTAGAAGGGTCTCATCAGTTTCATTATCTCTACTTAACATAGTCAGGACAGCTGATAAATCTAATAGGTTATGTGCAGATTGTGGATCATCTGAACAGGTTGAGTGGATATCTTTGAACTTGTTAGTTGTGTTTTGTATCAATTGCTCGTCAGCACATAGAGCTTTGGGTACATCAGTATCTAAAGTTAGAAGTTTGACTCTCGATAGCTTTGCTGGTGAAAATCGTGTCTTGGTTCATAATATAAACAATGCAAGATGTAACGAAGTTTATGAGGCCAAAATGCCACTTAATATCAAACCTATTTCAAACTCTGAGTATGAATCAAGACTTGATTTCATTACAAAAAAATACGTGGAAAGACAGTTTATAACAGAAGAAACAAAACAAAGTGCATCTGGTACATTACTAGAAGGAGTAAGAGACGATGATGTAGGGAAAGTTTTGAAAGGAATTGCAGGTGGTGCAAACGTGAACAAGAAATTTTGTTATTCACCAAAGGATGACTCCAGAGCTAGTATAACATCCGTATCTAAGCTAGATCCGAACAACACAATTGAAATATCTTTCCTAGAGTATGCATTGTTGCATCCAAGTATCTTAGATGGTGAGGAGGTTTTCGATATTGCCGAATTATTGACTTTGAATGGATGCGATGCTGGCTCACAGGTACGAAGCGGTTCGCTTGTTGATTTGAAGGCACGAAAATGGTGGCAAGATAGAATTGATCGAATGAATTGTACCTCGACCACACCATCAACAAAACAGCGATCTTCTCCACCTCCACTATCACTGAAAAATAACAACCCCTCCAGCACTAGAACGAGTTTTTCCGGAGGGAGACCATCCATATTAAC
This sequence comes from Pichia nakasei, assembly GCA_030570355.1. Taxonomy (NCBI): domain Eukaryota; kingdom Fungi; phylum Ascomycota; class Pichiomycetes; order Pichiales; family Pichiaceae; genus Pichia; species Pichia nakasei. The sequence goes on from JAJLVL010000018.1 coordinate 5,097, forward strand.
CATGGGAAACCATGGAAAGTTTGGATCACGATCAAAGTTGAAAAGCCCAAAAGAAAGTTTCAATCTATTCAAAAAGAAAATGAAAAACTTGGATTGAAAAACGAAAATATAACAATAACACACTAATGTAACAACAACACTTTTTTTTTAACGATTATCAAACTTAATAACTAATACCTAATATTTAATTTCACCAACATTTTTTATCATATGTTATAACATCAAATATGTTTTTTGTTCAAAGAATGTGTAAAGTTTAGCAAAATGTATAGTAAGTACCAATTTTCCCAAATAACAAATAAAATAGCTTTATCTGCGCACACTACAAAATTTTGTTATCGGTAACCCACCCAAACTTAACGGCAAGGAACGCTTTTCCTCTAGAGTATTCTCTATTGATTCGCCAGAAATAAACCACATTGTCAAATGCGAACAATAGTAATAGGACTGACTGGTGCATCCAGTTCAGGCAAATCCACGCTAGCATGTATACTATTCAGAATTCTACCCAACTGTCAGATCATTCATGAAGATGATTTTTTCAAACCTGAAAGTGAAATTCCATTTGATGAAGCTAAAAACGATAGAGATTGGGATTGTCCCGGGGCCATAGATTTTATAAAACTGAAAAATACTTTAATGGTATTAAAAGATCCATCGAAATATGAGAGCTCTCTTGAAACAATAGTTAAAAAGACAGACAAGAGTTATTATGACTATATTTTACATAGTAATGAACCACCAAGAAATGATGCAAATTTCAAAAGCAACGAAACAGCTATTATTGATTTAAAATCAAAGGTCACAACATTATTTAACAGTAAATTGGGAGAAGAGTTTAGAATTATATTATTAGATGGATTTTTGCTGTTGCATGATGAAGAGTTACTCAGCATGTTTGACTTCACTTTGTTCTTTAAAACAAACTATTACTCTTTACGAGATCGTCGTGAAAAAAGACTTTATACTGTTGGAGAAGACGTTTGGGTCGATCCACCAGGATATTTTGATGAGTTTGTATGGCCAAACTATTACAAGTATCATAGAAATTGTTTTGACAATGAAGACGAAGAGATGATTAAAGTTACGGGTGGTGACTTAAAATCCGATTTTAAAAAAAAGTATAAAGTTTATGAATTTACTAATCAAGATAACTGTGATGCTAATAAATTGATCCAGGAGGTGACAAATGTTGTTATTGAAGAGTTATGTTGACTTACATTAAAGTTTTATTTTATTCTAATTTTTGTTGAAATTGTTTATACAAGTATAAAAGTATACACGGTTCACATGTTTATTTATAACATGTGCTCTATTTTTTAGATTTTTTAGATTTACCTGATTTTGGCTTTTCCTTACTCAAAGCTTTCATTTCACTACTATAAATATCATCAGCAGTTTCTGCAGGCTTTCTTTTGCTACCTTTTTTCAAACTAACAGTACTTTTATTTTTAATTGCACGATCAATTGATTTTTTATCTGATGACCACTCACCCACATCAGTTATTTTATATTTGTCCAAATTCAAATTATTGATCAATTCCTTCTGTTTTTCCTTTCTTTCTCTGATGGCTTCTAAAGCTTCAGCACCTGCCGCTTCAAGATCTTCTTCCAATTCTCTTTCCATTTGCTCAACATCATTAATAGTTTCAACTTCTTCACCGTTCAATTCTTTCATTTCATTATCAAGAATTTCTGGCATTTCATCTGCAATTGAATTTTTAATTAAAGAACTGAAATGTTGGGAAACTTTTCTAATAATCTTGGAAAACATTGCAAGTGATTGATTTGTTGCAATTTTCAATTCATTTGAAATTAAATCCAACTCTTTATGTTGTAAACCGACAGCCAATAAAATAGCACTTTGAACATGTGATAAAGATATTTCTTCTCTAATTTGTCCATTGAAATATTCATATGCAATATATGGTAATAAATCAAGAATAACGTGATAATCAATCAAGTTATTAGAATATGATTCTAAACGTTTTAAATCAAATGGAGATAATACCTTATCTAAATCTTCTTTTGTAAATTTATTCATATTACCAGTATCAGATTTACATGATTCTAAAACACCTAATGCCTGTATGGAAGGGAAAGTGGAAAATCCATAACCTAATAAGTTGATGAATCTTTTATGGAAATCACCAGCAAAAGCCAATAACCACTTATTATCACGACCTTCTAACACTTTCAACATGACACATGTATGCTCACCAGTTAAATCATTCTTTGTCTGTCTTAAATAAACTGGAACATAATTACCATGACGCCAAAACTTGTTCAATTGTTGAGTTAAACCATATGAAACACCAAGATAATGCAAATAATATGGTGATTTATGAGCAAGATTAACAAATAATGGTGGTAATTTATCATCTTTACGAGGTTTAACTTCATCACGTAATGAAATTTCACCCTTTTCTAATTCAGTATCTGTCAATCTATTAATTGAAAATTCATCCAATGAAGTTAAAGATTTGTTATTTTCTTCCAATGATGCAAATTTACCTTCGAAATAATCAGTTAATAATTCCATTGCTCTAGAACCATAACCCATATTAGTATAATCTGGATGAGTTGCAATACGTACAATTCTAGCACCTGATAAACTTGCAAAATCATCATCTTGAAATTGTTGAGAAACTAACCAAGGTATTAAATCACCACCTGCTCTGATACCACGACTTAAATTATTACGAATACTATCTTTTGAGATTTCACCTTCCAATGCAATTTGAATAACACAAAGAGGAGTTGGAATGGATGCATCCTTACCAACATCTGGTCCAAAAAGAGCATATAATTGATGAGCTGGAGCATCTGACATCAATTGTAAATCATTTGGTGAGTTTTTATAATGTGATGAAACAAACAATGCCATCATTTTTTGAAGGAAAGCTTCAGAAACAGGATCATAAGAAAATAGAGTATCACGATTGATGTAGAATAATGAACATTCTGAAGGATGTGGACAACCACGTGTTGCATATTTGGCATGTTTAGTCAATTTTGCGTCAAGACATAATAATTTGTTTAACCAAGATTCAACTGGATCACCTGGTGCATATCTAATTGGTTCATCCAAGGTAACTTCAATTAATGAACGAGAGGAAATATGAAGTGAATCAATATCTTTGGAGCCAACTGATTCATCACGAGAAACAATTTGTGTTTGAGTATTATTCTTGATAATATTTTTAGATTGATCTCTTAATTGTTGAATTAATTTCAATGAAAGAGAACGTCCAGTACCTTCATAACCATTGATAGTAGAAGCCATGAAAACTAAATAAGGACCTAAAAGTTTCTTAACAACAGGTAATGGAATTGCAGCAGCTTCATCAATAATCAAAAGTTCAGCTTGACCTAAAACTTGACTATCAGTTGGGGAAATATATTGAATTGTTTGTCTATGTCCTAAACGTTTAATATCAACTCTAACAATAGCCTTATTAAAAGAAGGATTTGTTGATTGAATGATATCATAATCTTGATGTTCTACATAACCCATTGCATCGAAACCTTTGAAAATAAATTCAAATAATGTTTTCAAATTTTCAGGAGATGGAGAAGTAACAAAGATATTTGAATAATCTTGTGCAACAGCTGCTGAAATAGCAATACCTAAAGATGCAGATTTACCACGACCTCTACCTGCAGTTAATGCAACAGTAGAGTTCAAAGTTTTTTCAGCAATTGCATCAATAAATCTCAAAATTGCTTCAGCTTGATTAACTGTTTTAGCTAATGAGACTAAAGAACCAGCAGGTTGAGTATCTGTTAAACTATCCTTCATCTCTTTTAATTCTTGTTCCTTTGGAGTTATTTCTTCATCATCCTTTGGTGGTAAACGTTTCACATGTCTTGCACCGGAGATTGGTAAAACATTCAATTGATCATCTGCTACCAAACAATTATTACAATCTGCTAAAGATAATAAGAAACGTTCATTAAAACGTGAAACAACATCATTATGAGCTTCAGTTCTATATCTTGAATGAACATCCATTGTCATTGTATATAATTGCTTTAAAGATTTCATTGATTTAAGTAACATAACAACCAAACCACCACCTTCAACAGTTTCAATTGTACGTGCCATTAAATTAGGGGTTAAACCTTCAAAATCTTGTAAAACAAGCATACCATAGGTGTTACCTAAAATATTTTCAGTTTCTTTATAATAAACATATCTAATCTGTTGATTTGTAAGAAATGCCTCGAAAGGATCCAAATCATTGGCTTCTCTAGTACCACGTTTAACATCCTTTTTGATTTTTTTCTCTCTGTTCACTCTATTCGAAGTAAAACCTAAAAGTTTTTTCTTATATGCCCAAAGAATAGATTTATTCATTTTCAAATTTGCATTCATCATTAAATAATGAAGGTTTGGAATTTGGTTTCTTGATTTATCACCAACCAAAATGATGAAAGATCTTTCTCTCGTGTCCACACCATTACGGATCAAGGATGGAATACGGGAGTCAAGAACCTTCTTTTTCGTGGTGTTGTTGATGTTCGTAGCCATTGCTTGGAAGAATGAGATACTGCTAGAATCAAAACCCCTGGGTCAACTCTTACTGAAACTGATGTAATGTATTCAATTCCTTAAAATTTTTTTTTTTTTTTTCATGTAGAGAAAATTGTCTATGGGGGCGCATTACTATGTTCCTGGCAAAGAAGAAAAAAGGAAGAAAAAAGAAAAAATTATTTTAAGAAAATCTCATGGGAAACACGTGACCAGGCACGTGACCAGCAGGTTGAGGACTCTTCTTTTTTAAAATTAAACGACGGGTCGCTATGGTGGTACGTGCAAAGGTGCAGGCTCTATAGTGAGAATGCAGAAAAGTGACACAAACACGGGGGGAAAAGATGACATGAAGGGAAGTAGTAGGAAGGACTCTTTAAATAGAGGAATACGGGGCGTTGTCTCTTTTTCCTTTCTTTCTTGCAGTGGACAAGAATAATACCCCCACATTCTGTGATATTCAGTCGGTGTAGAACACATCTGGCATCACTAAAAAGCCGGTTTTCAGTTCATTCCAGTGCAGGTCATGAAAGGCGATTTAGGTTCAAGTGCACCAAATAACACTGCTGTTTCTACAAACACCTCCAGCGGTATATCATCTGCAGCTTCTTCCTCTCCTGCTCATACAAATAGTGGTAGCCAAACTTCTGCAAGTATGAAAAAGTCAGGTTCCAGAAACAGGTCTTCACGTCTAAACAAACGTAATGACAAATCAATTGCTGTTTCCGGGAATAGTGCCAATAAAAAAGGTCATACTGCTACCAAACAAAAAAAGGATCTGATAGATGACTCCCAAGATCTGATGTCCTTTATAAAATCTTCCAAAAAGGCAGTAGATATCAGTCATTTGATTAATTATACCTACAGCAATGATGGTGATGACAATTATTCCCATTCCCAAAGATCATCCGATAAGTCTTCCAGCAGAAGAAAACACGGGAAACACTTTTCTTCTTCCTCTTCTTCACAAATTCATTTACAAGGAATGAGTTATATTAATGCCAATTATAAATTCATATTAAATCATCAAGGAGATTATAAATCTCAGTTATTAGATCCAAATTTACCTTTAAGTGTCAATGATATTTCTTGTGTAGTGGTTAAGCAAAACGATTATCATTGTCCCATTTGCTTAGGTGACGAATTTGTGGCACCTCGGATGACCAAATGTGGTCATATATTTTGTTATTCGTGTATTATCTCAATGTTCGATAATGTTAGAAATGATAAAGATAAAACTACTTTAGGTAATATGCATAATCCCGAAATATCATGTCCATTGTGTTCTGAAGTTTTAAAAGAAAATTTCATCCTATTGCCAGTTTTAATCGAGAGTGTTAAAGAGAAGGAATCTTCAATAGAATCAAAAACATTTTGTAATTTGGCTTTAATGTGCAGAAACCACTCCAAAATATATTCACAGCCTGTTTCTAACTTTTATCAGTTCAAAGGTTTCAAGGGAAACATTCCATGGATAAGTCATGGATGTACACCTATAGATTATATGCAATTTTCCCCATATGTTTCCAATTCTAGATTGATTATGTGTGATTCAGAGTTTTTGAAATCTTGTTACGAAAAAGAAATAAATGATTTGATGACACAACAATTGATAGATATGGAGATTTATGGAGATGCTGGTCAATTTTATAGTATTTCAATTGATAAAATCCAAAAGAAAATCAATGAAATAGAAAAATCCATGACTGAGACAGAAAAACCAGTCAAGGGACCACCTAAAATTGATCCATCTAATTTGGATTCTCATTTTAACAGTCTATCATTAAATGATGTCCTATTGCCTTCTTATAAGGAAGCATTTTATTATTATGAATGTAATGTCAATTCCCGCATTCATTACTTTCTCTCTCCATTGGATGTTCACGTTATCAATAAACTTTTTAATTTGCCTGATTCAAATAATAAAACATCAAATGCTCAAGAATATGATTTTAACCCAGCTTATAATTTACCACTATCATTAAGCATTTTTGTTGAAAATGTCAATTTTGATGAGAATAAAGTCACTCCGGAGTTGGTTACCAAATACCCATTTTTAGGAAATTTGCCATACGGAGCAGAACTTGGATTTCTTGAGATTGACTGGTCTAAATTTGATAGTTCTTTCATTCCATTTGTCAACTTAGAAGATGAACAAGAAGGGAAAGTTCATGATAATAATAATAATAATAATAATAATAATTCCTTTAACCAATATCCAATTCAACTACCTTATCTTTTAAAAAAACGTTTGTTTAACAGAACAACTAACATCAAGAACAAAAGAGTTAACGAGGAAAAGGCACGTGTACGTGGGGAACTGAGAAGAGAAAAGGAAACTTTAGAAATTTTTAGTAGAGCCAACAAAAATGAAGATTATGATGAAGATGAAAATTATATGTTTGTTAATACTGATAAATGGAATAAAAACAATTCTGCTCATATTCATCTCGTCAACGATACCCCAGTTTTGAAAGGAGTTTCGAACAGCTTTAACGTTTTAGCCAATTTCGAACATGACCAGGATTTAAGTAATGATTCCCGTGATTCAATCAGTGCTGGTGGCAGCACTGGTGGTGCAGTTTCCAATCATCCAGCAATGACAACTAAAACATCAGTTTGGGGAACAAAAGTCCCTGTTGTCATCGACTTGGAAGAAGAAGCTTTCCGTGAAGAGGAAACTAGACAAGTTGATGAACTGATTCGTAAAGTCAAAGCAGAAGCTATGGAAAACAGCAGTAATAAGGGCAAGAAGGGAAAGAAGGGCCGAAGAGTCAAAATGGTTCCACTTCCATTATAATGTTGGATTTGTTGACACTTTTTTTTATATCTGAATAAAGAACTTTATAGTTAAACCATTTTTGATTTTCAAAGTATAAAGATTGTTTTGGCGTCATATTTGGGTTGGATTCCTTGTAAAAGATCAAACAATTTTTTTTTTACTTTTGTTCAGCAAATATATTTTTTCCTTTATTCTTTGTCAAACATTCATTGAATTTAAAAGAAACTCCGATGTTTTGTAATATCAACAAGAGAACGACCTCTGATTTGTTTAGATTAGCAATACAGCGAGGTCATAGAGATGGTTACAAAAGCCCATCCAGTCAACTGAGAAAGATAAATTTTTTTGCAACTGATGCAAAAAACATAACAAAAAAGAATAAAAAGTTCAATAAAAATAAAAAGAAGGTCATTGATGACAATGAATTAACATTTGAAAAAGAATCTGATGAATACTTTCTTAAAGAATTGAGAAAGGAAATCAAAAGTTTTAAATCTAAGAACAAACAAATCCCACAAATCATTACCCAGTTTAAAGAAATTTTGGAACTTTACAATTACGAACTCATACAATGTCCCGTGCTCTCTGAAACCGAAATCAAGGCGGAAAAGACAATACATTTATGCAAAAAGACATTAACCGGGGAAACAATTGATCTTTTGATGGATTTCAAAACTTCACCAGAATCAGGATCACGAGAGATACAACTTGTTATAACCAATGAAAAAAATAAAAAAAGTTTACTCTACATGTTGGGTTTATTCACCCAAGAGCATGGATTTATGTTTGATTCATGTATGTTCATCAAAAATGACAACAATAAAACAACTGAAGATATTCGAAATTTAATATGTAGTGGTAAATCAGAGATTTTTAGGTTATTGAATAATCAATATCAAAAACCAATAAATATAAATGATGAACAAATTATTCAGTTTTTATCGATTAACGAAAATGATCCTGATGCTGAAATTTCAGACTTTAATGATGGCAGAACTTTTGTTGATGCCATGGTTAATTATACCGTAATAGAGATGCTTGAATTGAAAAATAGTGATGTGGAGGCTAAAAAGTTACGTACTATATTATGGATGTTGGCGACACACTGCGAAAACGCATTACATGGAGAATGGTTAGAAGAACTGACCAGGTTTATAGAAAAGGAGTAATGAAAGATTTATACAGTTGTTTTAATTGAAAGATAACAGTCAGTAACTTTGTTTAGACGTCTGTAACTTCAATGTCAGGAAAAGTTTTAATTAAATTTTGTCAGTTACCTGATTTATGCTTTTGCTGACAACCCAGAAAAGTGACCGGTAACTTTAGAGAATTAAATGCTGACATTATATGATAAGATTAATTGCATTTAAACAAATAATTAAAGGGTTCCATAATTCTTGTATAAAAACATTTAAAACAACCAGTTTTTGTTCCCATGCTTTAAATCAGACCAACAAGCATCAAGTATTGGTAGAAGAAATTGATACTTGTTGGTCTGATTCATTTAATACAATACATGCATGTGTGCTGATAAACACGAGAATTTCAGTGAGTACGTGTACTTGATTAGCTAATACATTAGCAAAAATGTAGAACAGTTTGTATTCCAACCAAAGTTATTCTTTCCTAACACGTAACATATTAAGGGTGTATAGACCGTCCAATGAAGTCTGTATCAAAGAAAGATGGCAATGGAATGTTTCGTCTCATAAAAGGACCAGCACGTCCATATGTCCATACCAACAGAGAGTTTTTAGAATCAAGACTTGTTTCTAAGGACAAGTATTCATCTCTTTTGATTTTATTCGTATGCATGTTAAGATTATTTTTCTTTCGATTGCCTGAAGATATGATACTATATGAAAAGGAGATAATTGATGCTATAAATAATTATAATACAGGGGAATTTTTCAATACTTATAATCCACCACTAGTTGGACTTCTTTTCACAATTATAAGCCAATTTTTTGGATATGGAATTGAATCAATTGTTCCATTCTCAATTGATGCATCATCTCACGGATTTCCCCTTTCAAAACTTAGATTGGTGAATGAAATATTTGGAATAGTATCAATTCTAATGTTTCACAAAATTTTAAGATACAATGGAGTTTCATCACTTGTGGCATTGTTTGGGACTTTTTTGTTCATGTTTGAAAACTCAATATTTACTCAATGCAAGATACTTTCGGTTGATAGTATGTATTTAATGTTTATTACATTATTTATAGCACACAACAAACTTTCGAAATTGAAAACTTTAGCTTCAAAGTCCTGGATTTCTAATACATTAATTTCATCAATTGCATTAGGTTTGGCAATTAGCAGTCATTGGTCCGGAATTTTCCTTGCATTTTATTCAATTATTTCTTTAATTTTAGAGCTATGGTATAATTCTAATGATTTGAATTTCCCAATTAAGAGAACATGGTCAGTTTTTTATGTCAAATTATTATGTTATATTATAATGCCAATATCAATTTATCTATCAGTGTACAATATTCATTTCAAACTTTTGACCAAAGTAGGTGACGCATATAATGAATTATCACCTGAATTTCAATATTCCTTAAAGAATAGTCATCTTGAGGATACATTTTTGAATGTGAAGTTTGAGTCAAATATAATGTTACGTCATTATAAAACAGGCACATATTTGCATTCGCATTCTGATTATTATGCTGGATCTGGCCATCAACAAGTCACTCTACTAGACAATTATAATGACAAATCTAACATCTTTGAAGTATTGCCAATAAGAGGGCTCAATAAAGATTTGTTTGATTACTCTCTTAATATTGGATCACCATGGAGAGTAGAATTAAAACATGTCGAGACAAACTCATCTTTAGTCATAGATGGAGATTATAAGCCATTGATTTCAGACCAAGAATATAATAAACAAGTGACAACGGATAAGAACTATGAGATTGAATCAGATGAAATACAAAAGAAAAAACAAGAATTCCAGATAAAAATATCATCAAAGTATTCCAAAAATAAGGAGTCTAAAAGATCGTTACAAGTTGTTAATTCTGTTTTCCAATTATACAATGAACGTGAAGGCTGCTATTTATTGGGAACACCTTTAACATTGAGCGAAGGATTTTCTGAAGGACAAAAGGAAGTTATTTGTATTAAAGAACCTAATTACGAAGCATCGCTATGGTATATTGATTGGAATGCTAATGCAAAATTTAATGAAAATGATGAATTAATTAATATATCACAGATTTCATTTTGGGATAAAGTTTCCGAAATATTGTTGAAAAAGTTTCAAGATTTATTGATTGGAAATGCTGGTTATGATTTAGATAATGAATTTGGAACATCAATCAAAGATTGGGTGTTTTTATTCAGAGGGTACACACATTCCATTAATTTTGATGAACAAAGAATCATTTATTTACTTGGAAATTTCATAACGTATCATCTTATTGTTGCGGCAATTTTTATTTATGGATGTTTTAAGCTTTATCAATTTGTTACATTCAACCCATTTACTGTTCAGAAATCTGTCAATCAATCCAATATTAAGTATGATCGTGAAGGTTTTGAATATTTAATTGGATACTTGATGATGCTTATACCGCTGTCCTTTATTAAAATCGAGTTACACTTGTTTAATTATCTCCCTGCTCTAGTATTTGGAATTTTATTTGTTTCACAAACTTATCAATGGTTTTTTGAAAAAAGTAAAATTCTTACTTCAATAGTGGGTCTAGTTTCATGTATCTTTGTGTTTTTGGCATTTTTCAAGCTTCTACCAATCATGGTAGCTGGTGAATGGTCATATGAAAAATGTGCCAAGTTGATGATATCACCATTATGGGATAATCAATTGTGCGATGTTTATGATTAGTTTAAGCAATCCTCATGAAATTTGAGCACAGTGAGACTTTTATTTTTCCATGAATGTTGCTGCTCCCCTTTTACCCTTTTGTTTTCTAGTCTGGAATGATTCTTTTTTTTCATTCTCTTGGTTGTTTTTGTGAAACAATCAGGATTGTGTGGCAGTAAAGCACAACCTGAAGACTTTGCTTAAGTAACTGAATCACTAGACAATTAGAATCAATTAGTATTTTTTATAAATAGTAATGTTAGACTTTCATAGAAACCATAAAATGTTTAGTCGCTCAAATCTTAATACTTCTGGAGCAGCAAATCATAGTTTTTCTAGACATGATATATCCAAAGCAGTATATCCATCAAAGAAAACTGGAATTGATAATTATAAATTTTTGGATTGTATCGGTAGGGGTAATTTTGGTGATGTCTATAAAGCCAACAATTTGACAACCAAAAGTATTGTTGCTATCAAAGCAATTAATCTTGAACACAGTGAAGATGATATTCCAGTATTATTACAAGAAATTAATTTGTTAAGGTCTATGAAACATGAAAATATTACCAACTGGTATGATACAATTGTTGTTGATGTTACGATGTTTATTATTATGGAATACTGCAGTAAAGGAAGTTGTGCTGATTTACTGAAATTTAATAAAAAGGGGCTTGACGAATGTTTTGTTTCATATATTATGAAGGGAGTATTACATGGTTTAGTTTATTTACATGATAATAATATTATTCATAGAGACATAAAGGCAGCAAATATTCTTATTTCGGAAGACAATGTTATCAAATTAGCTGATTTTGGTGTCAGTGGAGAAAAAATTGGACAAAGTGGACGGAAAACGTTTGTTGGTACGCCATATTGGATGGCACCGGAAATCATAAAGGATAAAAAATATTTAAAGGAAGATTTTGCAAAGTTAGAAAAAAGATTAATTGAAAGTGGACTTGGAAAAAGAACTCTTTATAGAATATGGAGCAAAAAAAACAAAAAATATGGGAAAACCATTGAAAGGGAGGTAGAAGTAATTTCTAAAAAATCTTCTCCAAAATTAGATAATAGTGAAGAAGAAGGTGAAGATGAAGATGTAGATTATGATGAAAAAGTTGATATTTGGTCATTAGGTATAACATTAATTGAATTAAGTACGGGTAGAGTACCGAATTCTGAAAAAGAGCCTCTAAAGGCAATTTTTGATATTCCTTTCAGAGAGCCACCTAAAGTGAATGGAAACACTAGTTACTATATGAAGGAATTTGGGTTAGCATGTCTATGCAAGGATCCATTCATGCGATCTTCCGCAAAAGAATTACTCAAGTTTAAGTTTGTTAGTAGAAATAGGATTAGAAATAATAGTGCTGAATTAAATGTCATGTTTAATCATGGTAGCAAAAGCAAAAAGAGACACCCCAAGTTTGAAATTAGCTTTAAAAGTATCAACTACGGGCCAAGACTAGACTGGAATTTAAAAGAGAGTGTTAAAAGAGTCATTAAACCTGACAGCAATTCTCAATATGAGGAGGAAATAGATGATGTGATTAATCTATACAGTGGAGAAGATACATGTTCCGCTGCCAGTGTAGAATCTGCGCTCACAAACGGTGACACGTTGGCAAACTCCTTTTTCGACAACCACGCGCCAATTGGATACCCTACGGCAAACACGTCCCCGCTTTACGGTGGCAACAACAGCCCTCCCAAATGGAACGAGGAGTCGATCAATAATTTGCAAATCGAGACCTTGATAGGACGTCTTCGAAAGAGAGTGAAGGAGATAAACGGTAGTGGCAGGGGGCTCGTCAAAGACGCGACGGGAAATTTGAATTTTCTTGAGGGGCTTCTTAAACAGCTGCGCCACACGGAAAAAGAACGCTTGGGGAACGACGTGGCGCATGTTTTGGAGATGTTGGTGTATTTGGTGGCTGGGGGACAGGTCCGGTGATGATCTGTACATCGAATCAACTTTTCCTTTGCCAAACATGCACGCAAGAGACTGGCTATTGGCGTTTATCGGAATATTTCTACCCTTTGTACCAGTTGCCCTCAAAAGAGGCATCTGCTCCGCTGACTTTTGGATCAACATTGCACTCTGTTTGCTCGGATTCATTCCGGCGTTGATCCACTGTTGGTACATCATTTCCTGCTATCCGCACGACTCATCTACCAGATATGCCGGGGTCACTCTGCCTGGCAGGGAACCGAACAGTTACGGTGCTGTCTCTGTTTGAAGCAGCCATGTTTGCCATATCTATTTAATCAAACATGACCCCAATCTTATATCCCATCTTATCATCTCTTATCAATTTCATATCGACTGGTATAACTTTTATAACTTTTATAGCTAAGGCTCAGCCGAATTTTTTTTCCTCTTTTATATCAAAGTTTCATCTACATTCTAAACAAAGACTGCATGAGTTGCTATACGAAATTTGCAGTCAACAGAGGTCTCGATGCTGTACTGTCGTCGGAAATAATTGTAGATTTGCAAAACAGTGTAGAGGAGATCATTCCGGAAGAAAATGTCTTGGATGTATATTTACCACCCATGAGCAAAAATTTGACAATTTCCATATCGATAACAATAGATGAGGTGCTGATTTGTGATGGAAACACACCAAACATCCACAGTTGGATGTTCAACATGCTTTCAAGATCAGTTTTGTGGAAGTATTTGGATTATAATGTGTCCTTTGTCAAAGAAACATCATCGTTGAATATAATTCTTGTAGACAAACTATTTGATGAGAACATCATGAATGATTTACTATTAAGTCCATTTGAACAACGTCAAATGAATTCTGTAAATATAAAAGTAATCAACAATATAAGTATACACATTAACATCAATAATAAAACAGGTATAAACAATCAAATTCAAAACAACAGTTTAATATCCAATTTAAATTACATTGCATTTCAAACCTTTATCAAACTTGAATCCAAATTCCCCTTGATATTTAATTATGTTTCACGGAAAACATACAATTCAAGTAGAACATACACTCCATATCTCATCTCAACATTTCATAAGAGTGAAGAGACTTCAGTTTTCCAATCAAGAAGTATTGTTACAGGTTTGCTAAAGTCAATCAATAACTGTCCATCATATATTGATCATATTTCAGCTTCTAATTATAATACTATTAAACGATTGTTAGAAAATGACGACAGTTTCTCATTGACATGGTTTGTACCAGATACTCACAAGTTGAATAATAATAATCATGCATCCTTGTAATTATATTTCACAGATTCCAATTCATTGATTAAAACTTTCAGGTTATTATTGTCCCTATTGAAATCAAAAACACATATAGAGATACAAACAGGTAAAATGAACATCAAATCTTGAGGAAACTTATTTGTTTCACGATAATTAATAAGTTTAACACATATAATAAACAAATATGAAATCGTTAATGTAGCCAAAAATTTATAATCAGTAATGATTGGTATTTGTATTCTATTATGTGAATAAATCATATTGTAAGTGAAAACTATCGGTGAAAATAAAACAACACATGCACATGCACTGAATATTGCATTAACACCATTCCGGTAATATGGAATCGTGATTAAAACCATGTTTACAATAACAAGTAGTGAAAGATATAGCCTGAAGATTATTTTTGAATATTTGAAGTTACTCAAGTCAACAGTTTCTTTGAACTCATTTATAATTTCATTCTGAACACTGGTATCTAGGGGGAATTTATTTTCAAAATTCAAATCTTGATTTTCGGTGTACCCATATTTTTCCTTGGATACTTTCCTCAATCTAGGCATTGTTTAAAACAGAAAAAGGAAGATTTGAAAGTAACTAGAGTAAAATTAATCGTATTGAAAAGTAACAATATTTTGCATGCATATCAATTGGTTGGAAAAAAAAAGTTTCGTATGCACATCACTGAGAATTGAAATCTTGAAACTGTTTCTTTCTCCAGAGCATCAACATAGGACATGATTTGTCATAAACAGGCCGGTGTCCAAGGAAAATAAATGTACTCGTGCGTGACTTGAACTTGTTTTAGGTATTGTATGTATTTTTTATTTGTCAATGATATATAATTGCATATAAAAATGTGAATTGTTTGATTTTTAACCTTTGACTTTAAGAGAACAACTGATTCAAATTACGACTTATGGTTAATTGAACAATGATCATCGAAATAACTCATTACTTAACAATGGTTTCCGATTATTGGCTATTTCAAATTTAAATGTGATTACAAACAAGGTACATAAAGCAAGACACTTTTTTTTTCTAAAAAAATGGGAACCTCTTCATAGTGTAAGAGCAGTTAATATTGTTAAATATTTTGAAAACTCCAATACTAGAACTTTGAATTGTAATTCTCCAGAAAGCATATAATCCAATGCACCCATACTATTACCTATTTGATCACTGTTTGAATTTAATAGTGATCCAAGGTTTTAGAACTTTTAGTACCTACCGTTCCATACCCCCCCCAACACCTACCAAACCATAGAGTTTACCAAATTATTTGATACAAATGTACCATAATGAGAGAAAGATCCATATAGAACGTGACGTTGCTCCTTTTCTGCGTGAGAGGGAGAAACTGTAAATGGATTTTTACAGGGAACTTCCAAACGGAGTCAAATAGACTCATCAATAATGTTCCTGTCATCACAGTTCAAGCTCTATGGATCTATGATAATAAAATCTAAACAAGAAAACAATTTCCAGGTAAATATACAGTTTGGAAGACTTTACTTGGTCTTTTCTTTGGATTATATGTACCTGCGAATAATTGCATATTGTTCATATTAGTATTTGGACAATTGGAAATTTGATTAAATATTGACTGTGTTTTGAATGAGCTTGATTTTTGAATGTGATTTAGATTTGCAACTAACTGATTATGAAAAGTATCGTTGTATGGACACATGGAGTATTGTAATTATATTGATTATCAAATAAAAATACACCTACAGTACTGGCAATCTGTCCGAAAAGGTTTCTCTTTGGGTAATTTCCGTCGATTTTTGAGATAGTTTTGCAATGGTGAGTGTTTCAGTAGGACTATCCCAGTTGAAATCACACCAATTTCACAAGTCGGATATGATCAATGGCTTTATTCCTTTGGATGAGCCATGTCGAAACAACATAGATGAATCATTGCAGCATCTTCCATCTAAGGATATGACCTTACCTGGAAACCACTTTGGCTATGCCTATGACATCTTCTATTGAATTGCAATACACACGAGAGGGTTTTTTTCCAGACAAGCGGTTGGGTTGGCCATTACAACCGATGACGAACCGTGTCCTGATGTTCTCTTTCCATTATGTACGTGTGCACCTGTTTTTCACCTTTACCACTCAAAATCTATTACTAACTAAACACGACTTTCAAAAAAACAAGATTGCCGATCATCCATGATGCATTCTTAATTGTTTAAAGGGTCTTTCCTTTGAACAACATAGCTAAAAGGCAATAGTTTCACTAATTGCATCCTTTTCAAACCAGTGTCAACAAGTTTTCCATGCGTGTTTCCAGCACACAAAAGTTTATCTAAATAACACCCCCACCTCTACACCCCTTATTCTCCCCTTTACTTCCATTTCCCAGCTTAAACCTTATCCATTCACAACCTCCCCTGCTGATGACACATACCGTCTCCTGCACCACCTGCTTCAGAGGTAATGACTCAGAGTAATGTATTCTTTATCTTCAGTAAAGCCGTATCTCCGGCATCTGGATTTCCCTGTTCGGTTAGACGCGGTCGTCGTTTCTCTCGCAAGAGTCACCGTTGGAAAAATTTATAAAAGAACGGTGGTATCTCCAGACTTCCCGTATCTTGTGGAGACTCCCTTGACAATCTTATCTTTTCACAACACAACCATGGTTAAGGACTTATCCCATCTGTTATCTGAAGAATCCAAGGGTAGAACCCCATCCCCTCTTAAATCTGCTTTCAAGTACTACGGCAAGGACGACATTGTTTTCCTTGGTGGTGGGTTACCAATGTCTGAATACTTCCCATGGGAGAAAATCGTTGCATACTCTCCAGAACCTCCTTTCGAGGATGGTATTGGTGCACAACCTTCTGTTACTGGTAAATCTGTTATTTCTGAAGTTCACAAACACAAAGTTGAAGAATTTGACATTCCTTTGGCAAGATCATTACAATACGGTCATACCCAAGGTAACCAAGAAATTATTCAATTCTTAAAAGAACATACTGAAATGATCCACAAAGTCCCATACAAAGAATGGGATCTTTGTTTAACCGTTGGTAACACTCAATCATGGGAAGCTTGTATTAGAACTTTCTGTAATCCTGGTGATGCAATCCTTGTTGAAGAATTCACTTTCCCATCTGCTATTGAATGTGCTAGAAATTTGAATGTTGAATTCGTTCCTGTTAAAATGGATGCTTTTGGTATCATTCCATCTGCTTTAGATGAATTATTAGCAAACTGGGACTCTTCAAAGCCACTTCCAAAATTATTATACAGCATTTGTACAGGTCAAAACCCTACTGGTTCTTCATTGAATGAAGAAAGAAGAAAGGAAATTTACGCAATTGCATGTAAATATGATTTCATCATTATTGAAGATGAACCATACTACTTCCTTCAAATGAATGAATACGTAACTGGTCAATCATCTGAGATCAAACATCAAACCCATGAAGAATTCTTGAATGCTTTGGTTAAATCATTCATCTCAATGGATGTTGAAGGTAGAGTTTTACGTTTAGATTCTTTCTCTAAAGTTTTAGCTCCAGGTTCTAGACTTGGTTGGGTTGTTGGTCAATCTGATCTTTTAGAAAGATTCATTCGCTTACACGAAGTCTCTATTCAAGCACCTTCTGGTTTCTCACAATCTATTGTTCAAGCTTTATTAGGTAGATGGGGTCAAAAAGGTTATGTTGATTGGTTAATCGCTCTTAGAAAAGAATATACCATTAAGAGAGATTTCACCATTCAAGCATTAGAAAAATACATGCCAACTGAAGTTGTCTCTTGGAACCCACCAATTGCAGGTATGTTTTTCACTATTGTTTTAGATGCTGCAAAACATCCTGAATTTGAAACCAAATATAATAAGGATCCATTACAAGTTGAAAACGCTGTTTACGAACATGGTTTGAAGGATGGTTGTTTAATGATTCCAGGTTCTTGGTTTAAAGCTCCTAATGTTCCAGAATCTGATGAAACTACTTTCTTCTTTAGAGGTACATATGCTGCTGTTCCATTAGAAACTTTAGGTGTTGGTTTAGAAAGATTTGCTAGTGCTGTTAAGGAAGAATTTGGTTTGAAATAAATAGAACTTATTTGTAAATTTAATTAGAGTTTTACAGGTTTGATAAAAAAAACTTGCTTTAGAAAATAATATTCATTAACAAAGTCTCTTTTTTTAACTTTAATATTTTATTAGAATTTTTATATCCAGAAAAACTATACATATAAGTTAATTAGATTTAGATTTGGGTAACCTTTAAAGATGGTGGTAATGCTTGGACAAGCTTCTTTGCCTTACCTTCATCATTGACGATTAAAGTGTATAAGTTCTTGGTACCTCTAACCTTGAATTTGGTTTGCTTGACCTTCTTACCGTTAGCCTTGACAACTGAGTTGGTCTTGATGGTAGCAGTCTTAACATCAGATCTTCTTGCTAATTCAACGAATTGCTTGATATCGGTAATTTCTCTCTGTAATAAAAAAAATTTCAAGATGAATGGGGTTGGAATGTTAGTATTATGTTGACACTCATTAATACACCATAACAAAAGAACTATCGTACATGTGAATGAAGTGATTCTTAATATGTATTTTTCCTCCTCTAGTACTTGTAAATGATCCATTGTATATCCAAACTATTGACTTTTTCATTATATTTGTTGTTTTGATAACATTATTATCACATTTCACATGAATTCAGTTCTTGCTTGATTGAAAAGTTGATTCCGTAGAATAGTGTACTTACAGCCATTGTATATATGTAAATTCGGTTGGTTTGAACGAAATCAAAATCAAGAAAAATTCTATGAAATTGAAGATTTCCAATGTTAATACCTTCAAATTGAAAAAATCAGGTTGAAAATTCACATACTAAAATTCCTCGCTAGCTCATTCTCAAATTTAGTATGGCAAAAAAAAAATCTTGCGTGAAGAAAAATTGCCTCTCAATATAGAAAAGAGGGCGCGCAGGTGTTTCAAGACCTGACAAGGCGCACGTGACAGCAAAACTTTAATTTATTTTTTTAATTTGTTGAGCCTTTATAGTAATATGACTGTTATTTGCATTTCTTGCAGGAACCACACAATTCTGTTCTTTTAAACATGTTTAAGAAGCGGAAAGTCAAAGGGACAGCAGAGAAAAGAACGAGAGATGATATAATAGAGGAGAATGATATAAAGTTAGACATCAAAACAGTGAAAACTGCTGAAAGTTTATTGCCAGCCAGAGATGTTGCCGCAGACGATTCAGTCACCCAACCAGAAGGTTCTCTAGACAAAGAGGAGTCTTCATCAAACGAAAAGAACGCTTTATGTAAACCAGACACTATGGTTGATGAACTTCATTTTAAATTAAAACAAAATGAAAAACTTCTTAAAGGTTCAAAGGAGATTCAAAAGAAAGATGCTGATGGTGATAAAATATACTCCGGTATGATTTCAACCAAATCGAAAAAAGAAGTTCTAGTTAAACCCGTCAGTAGTCATGTCAAGCAGAATTTTATAATGGATTATCAACGAGATGTATGCAAAGATTTTTTAAAGCATGGTTATTGTGGGTTTGGTGATACTTGTAAATTCTTACACTACAGAGAGGAGTATCAGCCGAATAAAACCATGACAAATGAAAACGATTGGGAGAGGGCTGCAAAGAGAAATAAAAGATTTTGAAGGTAGAAATTTAACCACCTATTGTTTCCATTTCATGATTTAGTAATATATGGACGCTTTTTATGAGCGGAAAAAGAATCCAGCCATACAGTTGTCCCTTTTAGGTATCAGTGTTAATACATAATAATTAATAATACAAAATCTATTCATTCTTATACGTTAGTACATTTCACAAAAGCGTCGTTTAATGAACACCAACTATCTATGACTACTTTTCTGAAAACTTTATCATTTTGAATACTTTTAGTTGTGTTTATCTTAGAGTCAGAAATGAAATTATTAGTTAGCACTTTCATTATTTTATCATTACCACAAATGTTTTTTAACTGCTCCATTATAATTGTCGTATCTCTGATTTTATCTATATACCATTCATTTAATACTTCAATCCAACAATCCAAGACTGTATTATACGCATAAATAAATAGGTTACTCTTCTTCGTATTTTCTGTAACATCATCGTTATCATTTTCCTTCTCCTTGACAATGCTAACATCTTCTAAATTATTTTGTAATACAACCAAGGGAGTACCATCATTTTTCATACATATTGAATCAACAATTACATTTTCGACATCAATTTTCCTCTTTATTTCATTGGTTTTCACAATTGTAGTTAGATGCATATTGATCAATGGAGATAAACTAATTCCTTCCATGATTGACTTACCATTCAAAAATGAACCGTTAATGACATCAAATTTCCATGAATAAATTAAACTATTGGCACAAATGCACATTATGTATTCTTTATTACATATAAGTTTAACAACATTGGATCCCAATTCTATGGATCCACATAATTGTCGCCCTGTAATAGAATAAAGCAAAACTGTTCCATTATCTGTAGACATACACCAATATGGAAGGTCTCTAATTTTTGATTCTTTTAAACAAGTTATTTTTTTGTTGATGAACATTTGCCATTTATCAATTTCAGAATCAATGGTTCTAGAGTTGATTGTTGAAACAGAATTGAATTCATTCCATGTATTGTCAAAATTAACTTCACTTCTACTTAAATATTTATACTGATTTTCAAATTCAAATCTAATCTCCATTATTTGTTCACTATTATCTTTTAAAAATTTATTCTCCATCAGTATATTAGAATTTGAATTCTTTTCTCCAAAGACGGTTCTAGGTGAAACAACTGCATTTTTCATCCATCCCGGATATTGTATCTTAGATACTCTATTATAATCAAAGCCTTTATTATTAATGCCATTTCCTGAGTTATTATTCGATTTACGATTGAAATTATTTGATAAAGGTCTGGACTTATTGACTGCTGTGTTATTAGGACTATGGTGATTATTATTATTATTATTGTTGTTGTTGTCTGCAATATAATCGGCGGAATCAACTGCGTTTTCCATCTCGGATATGTCATTTTCTAAATTAGTTCGAAATGATGTAACAAACGTAGATAACCCATTTTTTGGTAATGGCGGATAAGGTATAGCCATAATTTTGTTTAATTTTGATCTTTTCCTTGATTGCAATGTTTTCAAAGCCGATGGTTTAGTTGAAGGCATCGATTCATTTGTTGAGTTTTCAAATTTAGTGTTTGTGCTTGTGTTAGTGTTTGTATTAGTCGCAGGTGAAGGTACAGATATCAACATTGGTGCAACTCTCTTTTTACCGGATTTAGTAATTGTGATGTTTTGACTTTTTGCTGATATTTGATTGACTTTTGGAACTGATTCCTTTTCCAAAGGTTTAGACTGAGGAACTGGCATTTGTTTGTTGGGATGCTTTTTAGATCTAGGAATTAAAACATTCATTACCTTAGTATGATCTTGAGATACATTTAGTGAAGAATTAACATCTTTTTCATTCATTAGATTTTTTAGACGATCAGATTCAGTTTTATTCAAAAGGAATTGTTGATTAATTGCAGTATTTTTTTCTGCAAATTCCTCTAATTTCAATTGTTCCACACTTTCAGGAAAGAATAAATCAGTATCTTTACCATAACGAACCAAAATTTTACTATTTTCTTCAATTGGTACAACTTTACCCAATTCACTTTCATCAAAATAAACAACTAGAACAGTTCCATCCAATCCACAAAGGAAAACATTCAATCCATTTGAATTCCATGAGATATCAGTAATTGATTTTGCAGAAATTTCAGTTGTAACACAAATAGGAGTTGGACATGAAGAACTCCAAAGAGCTAAAGTTTTATCCTGACCTGCAGTAATTAAAACTGTTTCTGAACTCTTATTTGTATCCACATTATAAAGTCTTGGACTAAAAGAACAAACTTCCGATGGTAATCGATGACCAATTAAACTTAATTCACTATCCCAAGTTCCTCTTTTAATGACAACATTAGCATTTATACCTTCATTAGTACCATTTGGAGCTGCAATATATAATCCATCTGGACTCCAAGAACATCTACGGAAATATGTTGTCAATGGAGCCTTTGCAAATGGTTTACTTATAACAGTTTCAATAACAAATTCCATATCATTACCATTACCATCAACATTAATACCACGTCTATACCTGAAAATTCTCATTGTTCTATCATCTGAACAAGTTGTAAAATATTTCCCAGCGGGATCAAATACGACCCCCTTAACATGACTTTGATGAATATCAAATTTCTTTATTTTTTCAAAAGTTAATCCATTCCAAACAATAATTGATCTATCTAATCCAACAGTAACTAAAATTGAACCATCAGGTGCCCATGCCATATCTTGAACATCATTATCATGTGCTACTAATCGTTTCCTTACTGTCCAATGTTCTAAATCAACATCATCACCTTCACCATTTATACCATTAAAATCACCTAAACCATTGATACCATTTCTATGTAATTTCATAATTCTTGTCTTTTCTTCATCTTTCTCCCAAATTAAAACTAATTTATCATCACTACCAGATGCTAAAAATCTACCATTTGGACAAAATCTAACACATGTAATTGCACCTTCATGTCTTGACATTGAACATAATGGTCTACATTCTGATTTATCAAAATTTTTCAAATATTCATTACTTGATTCATTAATTTCACTTAATTTTTTAAATTTATTTAATGTATCAATTGACCATAATTTCACTTTCCCATCTAATCCACCTGTGGCCAATCTAGAACCATCGGGGGATACTGACACAGAGTATATTTCAAAATGCCTCGGGCCCTCGGTATGCTTGATCCAGGGGAATTTCAATATACGCATTTGCTTTACTAAACCTAACTAACAATAAACTTACAAATAAATAACATAACCAAGTACTTTGATAACTACCATGTTGATAATTTGACAGTTACATTGCACATAGTTAAGCATCCAATTACACCTTCTTCGCGAATCATCACCAAATGAAAACAGTTACGTAGCTGGAGGGGGGGGATATATCAAATGCCGGTGCGTCCCTCAGGGCGAAAATTTACACTTTAGTTGGAAATTTATTTTATACAATTACACACCAGTGGAGACGTAAAACCTATATACATACAAGGACAAACACGCTGGATAATACAACAAAAGCCACCCATCACTTAACAGGGTATCCTTTCTAAAACACAACTCCTCCGCTGACACCAGTCGCAGCCCCAAGGAAGAGGGGCGCGCCACATTGAGCGCGGTTAAGAGATTGCATGTGTGTCAGAATAATGAAAATGTAGGGGGATCCTTGTCATTGCAATTCAACGAGTATATCAGCATCTCTAATTGATTTTATCACCACTGTTTGCAATTCTTTTAAACTGGAAAAATTGCTAGCATCTTCATCCATCTAAAATAAAGAAATAAAAAGGAAAAACACAAAGAACAAACATAAACGCAAAGTAAAACAAAACTAACCACGGGAAACCATCCAAACAAGAAAAGACAAAGGGAAAACAAAATTATGATATTATTAATATTTAACAAGATAGTGAAATTGAAACTGATATTGAAATTGATATTGAAATTGATATTGAAATTGAGATTGAAATTGAAACTCAAATTGAAAAAAAATTTGATAATCAAGTCATGATGAATTCTTCCAAATCAAATGGGGCGTTAATATTTTCGGCTGTTAATGGCGCTGCTGACCATATGCATATTTGTGAGATATACTGAAATATTGTCCTCTCCCAAGGGTATTTTTAATGAAATTTTTGTATGAGTCACTTCCACATAATCATCACTCAAAAAAATATTTTTATTTCAGATATATTCACAAATATGATAAAACTTAGTGCACTACTGCTGAATGCACACTATTAAACAAGCCGAAAAAACCCATTTTGGAATCATCATCTTTCAAATCTATTGAATCAGCATCAAAATTAATTGAATCTGAATTTGACATTGGATTTAAAAGAATAAAATCTGGCTCAAAAGTATTGGAATTCATGAAATCACCAGAGTTATCCAATGAAATTTCCATAATATTATCAAGATTTTTATTATCATAATAATTTTTGATTGGAGTTGTAGGTAGAGATAAATCATTGTAATTTAAAGGAGATGAAGATGAAGAATATAATGAAGGACTTAAAGAAGATAACTCATCAACTGGGAAATCAAGATTGAGGCCCAATTGAGAGTCAAAGGAAGGATCAGTTGGTAATAAATCTGGCGATACATCAACTGAGGAGTCTAATTTGACTCTTTTGGAGATACTTTCTTCACCATGAAAAATGGATTCAATTTGATCTTTTACCTTTTTTTCTGTTTTTTCTTCCATTTTTTCATCTTCTTCATCTTCTTCTAACTCTTCTTCTTCTACATCATTTGAATGATCATTGTTATTATGATCTGAATTCTGTTCTTCATCAGATAATAACAAATCACTTGGTCTTTGTACCTTTGCAATGATTGGGAAATCCACAACAATTTTGTTTTCTGAAAGTTTGGATGATAATAATGATTGGTTTAAAAATAGTTCCTTTACATTTGATTCTAATAATTTGACATAAGATTCTAGTTTTGCCACATGTTTTCTCTTCTTTTCACGAGAAGCATGGGCTGCCTTACGATTTCTGAGAATTCTTTCAACTCTACGCTGTTCCTTTTCTGCGTCAGTTCTGGCTCTCTTACGAGGAGGAAGATTACCTGCCACGACGGCTTTATCGGATACAAGCGGGGAGTTTGAGGTCTCTGCAGAATCACCTGCGTTATTGAGCTTGGTGTTTTTCAAAGGTTTTGAGGTTTTGGAGACGGGAGAGGACATTTTGAGGGGGGATCTGTGACTGTGGAAGTGATCTGGTAAACAAAGGGCCAGAGAAAAAAAGGCAGCACGAAAATCGATGCTCCCCCAGAAACGAGCACACGCCTCTGCTTTTATACTTGTTTTTTCTTTTTTGCCGAGAAAAGAGCGGATTGTGGGAGTCTGGAGCACATTTATTGTACTCGTGTAAGCCTCCTGTGAGCATATTCCCCCCGTGTTGGAAGAGAAAGACGGCGCTTATAACAACAAGCTCCGTTTCTCTGGAAGCGGTGTTGCTGCTGCAAGAGACTGCTTTGGCAACACAGTTCTTGATCCTGATTGTAAATGAAGAATTTGATGTGGTGGTGCCCATCTGCAATATGAAACAGCAGATCATCCTATATACGAGCACACAACACGTGCCGTCAACGCCGCCATCGACGCGACGCGCTGCACTGCACCGCACCACATTGCAATTAAAAGCGACGCGTCGATACTGGCTTTGGACCATTTTTCTCTTTCTCTTTCTCTTTTTTTATATGGTGGGGCGGGCTCCTTTACAGAGCCAGAGCCAGAGAGAGAAAGAGAGAGAGGCCCTGATACACTGGAAAAGGCCGAACATGAAAATGTGGATTGTCAAAATGATGGCAATTAATACTCTACGCCTTGCGTATTTTTCCTCTATTTCTGCTTTCTATAAGATACACCACGTCCCCACATGTCTGCATCTCCAGTCCCGAACACACCGCTGGCTCAGGGAAGTTCTGCCCAGGTGCCAGACTCCGCCCCAACGACTGCGTCCAATGGAGACGTAGATGCAAATGCATCGGGTAATACTAATGGTGAATCATTAGAGGATACAACAGATGTCGCTTATGATCAAGATGATCTTCCTATTCCTCAGGGAATAGTTGATGTCAACATTGAAAAATTGGACCAAGATGAATCTGTTGATTTGGATCTTTCAAATGCAAATAAACAAATTTGGTTGGTTCGTCTAACGCCTCAATTGGCGGAACTTTGGAGGAACGATGAATTTTTACATGGTCAAGTATTGGGTAATATTAAAATCCCGAAAACTTCCTTTATGGATCCAAATAATAACAATACTAGTAATACTAATGATAGTAATACTTCAACTTATGCATCTCCTCAACAACAGAAAAACAATAAAATTTTACTTGAATTAAACAAACAAATACCTGAACATAGATCATTAGAAAATCAATATGAATTGAAATTGATAAAACAAGTTGTTGATAATGAATACGCATTTAGTGAATCTCAATTTAAACAATTTAGAAAACGTCTGATGTATAGAACTCAAGTGGTTAATATGCCAAGTCAACCTAAAATGAGAACATTAAATAAAGAAGCTTTAAATCATGAAGCAAATTGGACAAGAAAAGTGAGAAATTATAAAAAGGAAGCACAAATGAGAGAAATGATGGCAAGAGATCCTAATTATAAAACCAAAAGATCAGAAAGTGGTATGGGTACAACTTATTTATCCGATGATGAAACTTTTAATAAAGATAAAAATACTGATTCAAATGATGAAAATGGTAATGGTAATAATAAATTTAAACGTAATTTTAAAAAAAATCCTAAATTTGAAAAATTTGATAAATTTAGGAAATTTATCCCATATGCAAAGACAATTCCAAAAAAAACAGAACTTATTGGTAAAATTGTTCATGAATGTCAAGTCATACCAACAAAATTGATAGGTGATAATAAATTAAGAATGTTGGAACAACGTAGAAGATTAGGTTTAATGGCTAAACGTAAAACCATTAATTATATGAGATCAGAAGCCGTTGGTATTATGCATGGTAGAACAACTCCAAATATTCAAACTGGTTCAACAATTACATTATCAAAGGAATTGGCAATGAAGAAAGAAGCTGCAAAGCAAGATGGTCGGAATGCAAGATTGGAGCGTGATGTTTTAATGAACATCCTTTTCAAATTATTCAATGAATATGAATACTGGACTTTGAAAGGTTTACGTGAAAAGACTAATCAACCAGAAATTTACCTAAAAGAATGTATTGAGAGTATTGCCGTTATGGAGCGGAAAGGTCCATATGCCCTCAAATGGAGATTGAAGGATGAATATAAAAAGAGTATCGACGTTGAAAAGAAAGTCAAACGTGGCTCAATTGAGGATGATGAAGATGCTGATTTGGGCAAAAATTCAGATAATGATGATGATGACGAAAATGACGATGATGATATGAACGATGTCGAAATGGAAGACATTGCCGCTCTGTGATCACATACCTTTCCCCCCTCAGTTTTCTACCCCCTATGTATACTAATATAACCCCCAAAATATTAAAATCTTTGAGCTATAAACCTCGTATATAAATCGTGTTGGGTGAAAAAGGCAACAAACCATTCCTTTGGAAAATGTCACAATATTTTTTTTTTTCTTTTTGGGTAATGCGCCTTTTAAGTGAAGCCATGCCATGTCAATTCGGGGAAGGTTAGTTTATACATCTGTTGACACACCAACTTCAATTTCTCACCGCTAGATATAACAAGAGAGAACATACATATTAAAAAGAATTTAACATGTCGAAAGAAGTGGATGAAATAGAATCGTCAAAAGATTCAATTTCCAATTCATCAACATCCCCAACTTCTCCCCAATTTGACAGACGTTCCTCAATATCACATATCGTGGAAGCTTTATCCCCCAGTGCGGCCGTTACATCACCAACAAATACAAATGTCATATCTTCCAATATATCCAGTCCCGAACAGAGTGAATTGACCTCAGCTCTACATAATCTTGAATCCCCAGAAACAAATAAAATTTCAATTAAAGAATCTATAGATACCACTCATATCAATACAACAATCCCCGAAGAATCCAAAACGACAATTAAAGGTGAAAAGCAGGAACATGAACAAGAACAAGAACCAGTTGCATCGATTAAATTACAACCTGGTGTGAACTTTATACCAACTGATGATTTCCAAGCTTCATTTACGGGAGTGTCAAATAAAAATACTGACCCAGTTTCAATAATCTTACCAGACGCTACCAATAAGAACGATTCCAATTTGAAATCAGATACAAAACTCCCAACTAGTTCTACAGTAATTAATGGAATTGGAGTAGCATTGGGGATGTTTCCTGATAATACTACTTCAACTTTAAAAAATGAGTCACATGAATCAAATTCCAATAAAGGCAATTTGGTCAAATCTTCACCTTTACTTTCATCAACTCCACCAACTGTCAGCAAAAGTTTGATTAAATCTTACCCATTTTTGATTTTGGTTTTGAAAGTATTAAACATTTTAACTTGGAATGATGATTCCAAACATTTATCTATATTCTTGGTTTTATTGACAACATTTTCCATATTATACTACAAACCATTGATTATTTACTTGGGTCATCTATTACCCGTATTTGCATTATGGGTATATTCGGAATGTAAATCCTTTATTAAAGAACAACAACATGATTTTTCAACTTTAGATGACGTGATTCAAACAATTACATTGATTTCTCAACGTGCAGACATTTTGGTTTCTCCAATTGTTGAATTGGATTTAACTGCTGGTGATTTGAAAAGATTATTATTTACAACTGTTTTCTTATCTCCAATATATGTGATTATTAGTTTTTTCATTTTACCACCTAATAAAATGTTACTTTCTTTATCATTTTTAGTATTGACATATCATTCTAAATGGTCTAAAATTACAAGAAGTTTACTATGGAAATCAAGAAGTTTTAGATTATTATGCTTTTATTTAACAGGATTGGATTTTGAAAATTCAGGATTAAATAAAGCTTCAACTTTATTTAATTTAAACAAAAAGTTATCCTTAAGATTTGGAAAAAATTCTAATAACTCAGATTTAACAAATTCAAATAACTCAAATAATTCAAAATCATCAGTCTGTTTCACCTATGTTATCTATGAAAACCAAAGACGTTGGTTAGGTGTTGGTTGGACCCCAAATCTTTTGTCTTATGAAAGAACTCCATGGACTGACGAATTTTTGAATGAATCTGAATCAATAGAGACTTTTGAATTACCAGTATTACCATTATCCATTGATATACAAGATAATGAAGAAGAGAGTGTGAATACTAAGGGAATGGTTTGGAGATGGGTTGATAAAACATGGAGATTGGATTTGACCAATGATGGTTCAATCCAATTACCTTCAACGAAACCGAGAACGACAACTAATCCTAAATCAGACAGTGGTTGGATTTATTATGATAATACATGGAAAAATCCATCGACAGAAGATGGATTTGCCAAATATACTAGACGGAGAAGATGGATAAGAACTGCTGAATTAGTTTATGTTGGTAAAGATAGAAACCATGGAAGTTTCAAATCAGAGGCAAAGGCAAATCAGAAATATGTGAAAATAGGAAAAGAAACAGTGGCACATCCAATAAAATCAAGTATTAAATCGGTTAATTTTGCAGAAGGATCCGACAGGGAGAGTGATTTTAATGATAGTGATTCAAATCTATCGAGTGAATCAAAGCCTAGAAGAGGTGGATTGAGAAGAAGTAATTCTGGTGATGTGAAGAAGAAGAAAAGCTTAAGGTTTGAAGAACCTGCTTAGTTTATGTAATGTTACGTCGTGTTAATTTTTTATTTTATTTTACTTTTCATTTTTAATTCTTTTAGTAATTTTTAATAGGTGGTACATTAAGTACTTATAAAAACTATTTACAAGGTATGTCATCAAATTTAATCCATAATCTTTTTGGCATACATCATCTTTTCTTCAGTTGGATTCAAGAATCTTCCCTTTTTAAACATGTAAATTAATAATATTGTGGATGCAACAGAAAGAGAGTACCAGGTAATCAAATAATTCATATGGTTATTTTTGTAATCAATTTTCGGAACCTTACCTAATGGAACACCAGCATTAATAAATTGTAATGGATTGAATTCATCTGCAGTATCATATGGTTTTGAAGTATCGATAATATCAGGATGAATATCAGATTCATTCGATTCATTTGAATCAATTATATTTGAAGATCTCCAAAATGCCCAACGACTAGTTTTAGAAGTTGCATCATTAACAGTTTCATTTAATCTGTCTTCTTTGTTTAACCATTCAGGTCTATCATGGAAATTTTGAAGTACTTGCAAATAAACATTCTTTGTTCCTAATTCTTCTGCCATTGCATCAGCATCCAAATATTGATATAATTTAGAATGTTTTTCATGATCAAGATGAAATATTCCCTTTACAGGAGCAACTCTAACAACACATTCAATTGTAATTTCACCCTTAGGACATGATAAATGTTGTAAGTTTCTTGATTGTGGAATAACTTTGTCAGCAGAAATCCATCCCCTATCTAATAAAACGTCCCCTCCACCATTTGATTGAACAAATGGACAGACAAGAGTATAACCTTTCTTACCATCATGTAATCTTGGTCCAACATAAACTTCCCTACTGTAATCAAAATGACCTGTTACTAAAACTTTACGATATTCTAAATTCGGAAGGTCTTCTTTGGTTAAATTTTTAGGTAATGGGATTGGTTTGTATGTTAAACGATCTTCACATTCAGCAACTAATTGGTTTTTCCATTTGAGTCTTTTAACTTGCCAGGTACCCAATGCAAAAGTTATGATTGGTGCCAAACATAATAACCCAAAAAATACTTTCCTACTTGTAGTTCCTGAGAATTCAATGTTTTGTGATAACTGTTTCTTACTTTTCATTGGGTTCCAGTCAACATTCGACGTTTTCACGGTTGCATATGTTCTTTTGATTGTCTTTCTGGATATGTCTCCAGATGGAAACACTTTGAACATTCTGTTCATGATTCGACGACCAGTTACCTATATGTAGTTTGTGAAGAAAGATAATCAACATTCATTATCAAGGTTTAATGTTTTTTTTTTTTTAAAAAAAAGAATAGAATGCGATGATGAATCTATTCTTCAGCATGATATAATTGTAGTTTTTACAGCTTTTTCTTTAGTTTTTTTTACAAATTATTGTACACTATAAAGATTTAGAAACATCCACAGCGGCTTCTCGCAATAGTTGTAAGGATGTTACATCTCTTCGTTCATTTTTAAAACATACTTTTTCCCAAACACGACCATGTAATTTTGATTTTTCTGAAAACATTTCTTCCAGCTCTTTCATCTCGTCTCGGCTACCAAATTTAAGAAGGAATGCGTAGTAATTTATGTAACAGTCACCATATAAATCATCCTTACTCAAACATGCTTTGAAAAACTGATATGCTCTGTCTATTTTTCCAGATTTCCACAAATCTTTAGCTATTGTAAGAACAACAAGCGGTTCATCTTTAGTTTTCTTTAATGCCGATGAATACACATTTTTGGTCTGTTGTTTAGTTGCAAGATGAATATTATCACACCAAAGTATGGATGATAATGGAATCAAAGCTAAAGCTTTGGCTAATAATCTCAGTGCATGATCTTTGTTGTTTACTTCTAGTTCTAACTTGATTTTAGAGTGATATAATATATCCGACTTTGAATGTTTTGTCAATCCTTCATCTAATATTGATCTGGCTTTGATTATATTCTTGTTGTATTTGTAATATAAGGTTGAGAGGGCAACGTATAGTTTGACATTGTCAGCACATGAATTAATACCAGTTCGATACACCAATTCAGCATCATCTTTTCTTTGTTCACTTAAGAAAATATCACCCTTTACCAAGT
Source organism: Pichia nakasei (assembly GCA_030570355.1). Lineage (NCBI taxonomy): Eukaryota > Fungi > Ascomycota > Pichiomycetes > Pichiales > Pichiaceae > Pichia > Pichia nakasei. The sequence goes on from JAJLVL010000018.1 coordinate 37,041, forward strand.
ATGGTCGATAATCAGTAGAATAAACATTTAATGCCTTGTCAACACTTGCAATTGCAGTTGAAGAATCAACAAATCTTTGTTCAATAGATATCTTTTTCAAATAAAAATCGATACTGGGCACAGATACATTACTTTGACATTCATCAAATAAATCCAAAACAATTTGAATTGATTTGTTTCTTTTTAATTCAAAATCAATTGTATACACCCACAATTCTTCACTTGCTGAATTTTTAGCTAACGCATCTGATAAAATGGATTTAATATTATCAAAATCAAAATCATGTTTGTCTTTATCATCGATATATTGGATATATAATTCAACATTGTTAGGTAATGATGATATAGCCATTTCATATGTGAGGAACAAATCTTTATAATCTTTTGACTTTTTCTTCAAAGCCAACCATTCTTTCCAAGCATTAATATCAGTTGGATGTGACGATGTGATAAATAAGAATAAAGCATTGGAGATAACAAGCCTTTTTAATTCATAATATTCTTTAGCTTTAGAAACAAGATTATCAATATCCTTTTCAAAGCCTTGTACAATTTGCAAAACAATTTGTCGACAAGTTAATGGATAACCACCTTTTTCACAATCTTCAGCTTCCTTGTACCATTGATTCTTATTATCAAAACTATCAACCTCAAAAGACTTTTTTATATAGTTTTCAATTTTCACTTCGTTTGACGAATTTAATTCTTCATATTGTGCAATTTTAATCCAAACTAAATATTGAACGTCCGAAGGTACAGAAGAAACTGAGTTTTTCAATGTTTCAATGGCAATATTAGATTCTTGCAGCTCTGAGAGTTTAAACAAAAGTTCAATAGAATTAGGTACCAAAGTTATTGCCTTTTCAAGCATTTTCATTGCAATGAGCTTGTTCTCTTCAAATTCTGCAATTTTTAACCATAAATCAACCGATTTAGGCAATAACTCCAATGCTTTTCTTAAAACTCTTAATTTTGATGAATTTTCCTCTTCATAATCAACAGCTTTGATCCACAATTTTAAACATTTGTAGTTGTATTTGATAGCGTCAGCAACAATTACTTTACATGCAGAAATATTTTCAGAATTAATCTCCAAATTAGTCAACCATATTTCCTCTGATTTTGGACAATATTCACAACCTCTTTGAATAATTTCCTTTGCATTTTTGATTTTCTTTGCATCAAGTTCCAATTTAGCACTAGCAATCCAATTCTGTGGATTATGTGGATTCAATTCTCTTAGTTTCAAGAAAAGTTTCCGTGCCTTTTTGTAGTCACCAATTTTGTATTGGGGTCCTTTAGTTTCTTGTAAATCTTCCAAATAAGTATTCTTATCAAGCTCATTAGTATTTGTACTTTTACCACCTAAGCGAAGTTGTGTTTCTAACAATCTATCTTTGGCTAGTGATAATTCAAATAAATTAACTTTAGTATTTTCATCATTTGTTTGGTCTTCTTTTTTTATATCTTCATTCAATAGGAAATCCGTTGCTCCAGAATTTTGCAAATCTAATGTAACTCGATCAGAATTTCTATAGAACCTTTGTTGTTCTTGCAACTCATTTCTTAATCGTTTATTCCTTCTTGTAAAATCTCCCGATTCTGGCAAATTTTCCCATTGCTCTTCAGAAATAGTAGCCAACTCCTTCTTAACATCCTTAAATTGACTAGATATCTCATTTAATGAATGTACTAGAGAATTCTTATCATAATCATCTGTAGCATCTGTTGCCTCGTCTGGTGTTAGTTTATGCTTTTTATTTCTTTGCTTTTGCAAATGTCGTTCAACATCGTCATATATCTCATCAGCTTCTTTATTCTCTAGTTCTATACGTGGAACTACTTCCCGATAATTCCCATTAGCATCATCAAACCTTCCATCGTTGTTAATGCTCGATGTTTCGTAAGTCGTAATAGGAAGTCTGCTGGATGTTTGTAAAGTGTTTGCTGTTCCAAAACCTGTTGCACCACGCCCAATTCCCGCAATATATCCCGGTGGGGGTTCCTGATCAAGAAAATCAAGGTCTATCATCTACCTTACAACAGTTCTCGTTCTTCCCTATTCTTTATTCAACGAATGTCAGTTGCAATGTAAAGTCTAAGCTCACCTGCAAAGTGTAGAAGGTGAAAGACTGCTAGGTACCGACCCCGTCTCGGAATATTCAAGCATTTTCTAGAAAACAGAAGTGTCCCAAAATCCCGAGCTGATTTTTTTTGTGTTACGAAATTTTTTTTTTTTTTTTCATCCATTGGAATCCTTTTGATGATGATACCACTCTGACAGTGTGACTTATTTACAGCAAGAATAGTTGCCTCAGAAAGCAGATAGATTATGTCCAAAAGAGGTGCATCAGAGTTAGAAAACGGCCATGCCGAAAACAAAAAAAACACAGCAGCAAAGAATGTTGATATCGAGATGGTCGACGATGAAGACAACATCGCTAAGCAATTAGGCATTGAAGGTGACATGGAAAATTTATCTGGTGATGATTACGACAGTGAAGGTGAAATTATTGAACTAGACCAGTCTGACGAAGGATTGGAAAATTCAATTGATCAAGATGGTTTGATCAATAGAGTTAAACAACAATCACAAGAAAACGGTGAAGAAGAAACCAATGGTTTATATCTACCACATAGATCAAAACCATTAGGACCAGATGAAGTGTTGGAAGCTGATCCAACAGTTTATGAAATGTTACACAATGTGAATATGCCATGGCCATGTTTAACATTGGATATTTTACCAGATAATTATGGTAATGAAAGAAGAAGTTACCCAGCTAAAATGTACGTCACAACTGCAACTCAAGCATCTAGAGCTAAAGATAATGAAATGATAATAATGAAATTATCATCATTATCTAAAACATTAGCCAAATCTGAAGAAGAAGAGGAAGATGATATTGATGAAGATGAAGACGAAGATGAAAAATTCAATTCAGTTTTAGAAAGTGAAACTATACCTTTAAAATATACAACTAACAGAATCAGAGTCAATCCATTATCAGCTAAGAACAATGAATATTTGACTGCAACAATGTCCGAAAATGGGGAAGTTCACATCTTTGATATATCATCTCAATTCAAAGCATTTGATACACCAGGTTATGTTATTCCAAAGCAAAGTAGAAGACCAATACATACAATCAAAAATCATGGTAATGTTGAAGGTTATGGACTTGATTGGTCATCTGTTGAAGATGGATCCTTATTAACAGGTGATGTTTCAGGTAGAATTTATTTAACACAAAGAAATAATGATAAATGGAATACTGATCGTACACCATATCAAGTTAATGATTCATCAATTGAAGATATTCAATGGTCAAAATCAGAAAAGACAGTTTTCGCAACAGCAGGTGTTGATGGTTATGTTAGAATATGGGATACTAGATCTAAAAAGCATACTGCTGCATTAAGTGTTGTTGCATCAAATACTGATGTTAATGTCATATCTTGGTGTGATAAAATTGATTATTTATTAGCATCTGGTCATGATGATGGTAGTTGGGGGGTTTGGGATTTAAGAAATTTCAAACCTAACTCACAACCATCACCAGTTGTTTCATATGATTTCCATAAATCACCAATTACATCCATTGCATTCAACCCATTAGATGAATCAATTGTTGCAGTTTCATCTGAAGATAATACTGTGACTTTATGGGATTTGGCAGTTGAAGCAGATGACGAAGAAATCGCACAACAAAGAAAAGAAAGTAAAGATTTGGATGATATTCCTCCACAATTATTATTTGTGCATTGGCAAAAGGATGTCAAGGATGTCAGATGGCATAAACAATTACCCGGTACATTGGTTAGTACAGGTACTGATGGTTTAAATATCTGGAAGACGATTTCTGTTTAATGGAAAATGTCCTCCATATGTTTGTTTACATTGTTCCTTCCATCTTTTTTTTTTGTTCCTCCCCTTTATAAATTTGTACATTTAATCATTTTAAAAAATCATTAAAAAATTGTGCTTATGAAGATAGCAAAGAAGTTCTTTCATCAGTTTGATGATTTGCATTTAGTAAATTTTCTTCAACTATACGTAGTTCAGCATTAGCATCTGTTAATTCGGTTGGGTAATTCCGTTGGAAAAACAAACACATCGAAACTAATATCAATTGCAAATTGGCCGAAACAAAATAAGGTAACCAGGAACTCCATACTGAGTTTGGCTGAGCCCATAGACTATAACTCCACACAAATCCTCCCGGAGTTTGAATCAACATCATTGGTATAGACAAGCTACCTGCACGTTTTGCAGCATATGTCGTAAGTAATTGTGGTAAAAATTGAATCAGAGCCAACAGAGTTGCCAATACACCTGAAATATTAGCAAATAGTAATAATGATTCCAATGGATTCAAAGTATACTTATCCCTTGTTACAAATAAGTAAGTGACAATGGAAATATTCACTAAAACATAAATTAAGAAAATTTTGAAATTCATAACCAGTTTACCATGATTTACTGGTGGTTCTCTTAATGAGTGAGATGTAGCAAAGACACATAGAATAAATATCAAGATTCCACCAATTGCTTGACTTGATATTTGTACAAATCCAATCATCGAACTGGAGCATTGGAAAGTGTTTAAAACAGACCTGCAACAGTCTCGTGCGTCTATCGTGACAATGTAGATGTTAACCAATGCGGAAAATGCAGATAACGAACCGAGGAGGAGGTATGTCGGAGACAGACCCTCACTGGATCTTCTCCGGAGTACCTTGACGTGTTGCGGCACGTACGACAGGAAAATCCCCAGGGCCAACAGCACACCCACGGCAAAAGACGCCACCGTCGGGTGTTGATAGACAGTGCAGTTCATTGGGATTGTGTTTGTCTAGTATATATGCTGCTCAGTGTGCTGCTCTTTGTGTTGCTCTTTGCAGCAATGTGCAGCAATGGCGGCTCCATCCAGAAGCGTGGCCATTTCGCCTTCCTAAAGCAGACACACTCCGAAAGCGCCGTGTTACGTAATCCCCTCCCGCGGGAACCGAAAACGGAACGCAAAGGAAAAATTGCCTTTTCTGCCCGTGCACCAGAGCGCTGCATTTCTGCTTCAAATCAAAGAGGGGCATTGCCAACCAGTGGAATTCCGCTTACATGAATATGAAAGGTGAGTTATTAGGTGATAATTCCAGTATCTGCAAACAGTACAGCGTGTCTACCTAGGTAAGCCAAAAATGACCACCCCGACTGCATTTGCCGAAGCTGCAAGATTCTCTGTTACCAACGCAGAACTCAGATTGCGTGTGTTGAACCTATACAGAAGATATCTGAGACATTCCAGAGAATTTGTCAACAGTTATGATTTGGATATTCCAGCATACCAAGTGAAGACCAAAATCAGACAAGAATTCGAAAGACACAGATTTGTTCATGATTTAGCCATTAAAAACACTCTTTACATGAAGGGACAAATGGAATTCCAAGAATTAGTTAATTTCTGGAAACAACAATGTCATGTTATGAAATATTTCGAAGATTTCGAACACTATAGTTCAGTTTCTAATGATTCATTTGTCCAAAAATTCTTAAAGGGCGCAAACTAATAACAATGCAACTGCAAAAAACTTTTATTATATTTATATATTCACTTCATCCATCTTATAACTGAATTCAAACCATTTATTTATAAAAAAATTAAATCATTATTTATTACAATTACTACAAATCACACATCAAGAATGTCATTCATTCATTCTTTAAATATGTTTTCATCCTTGTAAGACACTTATGTGTCATTTCCTTATCGATTATTTTGAGAAACCTCACGAGCTCAAAAGCAGTATCGAAATCTTTCGATACAATCAATTTTTTCAAAATCGTAATAACAACATCTTGATCACTTTTACTGATTCTAGAGCCATTATTCTTATTCTTGCCTTTGGAATTAGGCCTATTGTCTCTTTTAATATCAACAATACTATAATTGTCTCCAACAGTATCATATTTTTCGTAATTTAACATGATAATGAAAAAATGTGCAGTAAGTCGTTGATTATTAGAATCTGCAAATAATTTATTGACAATATATCTTGGTCTTTCCTTGGATTTCTCAAACAATATTGGCCAGAAATGAGTTTCAGTTTTTTTCAAACAATTGAGTAAAATATCATATAAAGAACCAGTAAATTTAATTAATAAGTATAATCTATCAAAATATTCATTGTTATTATCAAAAGTTTTATTGTCATAACATTCTTGTAAATAATCAACCATCAACTTCTCTAAGACAAACTTAAAATTCTTGTATTTGGAAAATTTATTAAATAATGTTTTGATATTGATTGCATTTGAATCATCCTCCAAATGCTTCACTGCTATGTTGGAATAAATATAATGATCAACAACATCCGATAAATAATTTCTTCTAGTTGTTTCTAATTTAAGATCAACTCTATCAAAACATTCAATTTCAATTCCTAAAACAATATTTTGAAATGGTATCGTTGTCAAAGGATATGGACAAACACCACTATATTCAACAACAACCCCCAAATCTTGTTGATCTTTTGATGAAATATCATTACCGATACTTATTTTAATAGGTTTCAATTTCAACAAATCAAAATTGTCACTTAGATTATAATGAATCAATTGAGATCCATCAAAGAGACAAATTAATGAGTTGTTTAATTTATGAACATATTCAACTGAATCACTAATAAGATAGACATTATAAGAAAATGAAAATGATTTCGGCAACTTTTCTCTCTTAATATAGTATAAATCAGTGTTAGAAAGAAATAAAATATCCGTCTCTGAAATTTTCAAAATCGTACCATAGTTCAATACTATTGATTCATCAGATTCTTTAAAACATGCATTGAGTTGATAAACAGTGGATTTCTGAATAATAATTGAAGATCTCATCAGCTTTAATGATTTTTCATGCATTAATTTCGGATTAGTCCATTCATCATCGTTTAAACCTCTATTTGTCAATTGAGTAGATAATCTCATATTCCATGTATAACAATTCATTTTATTGGTTATTACAAACAATGTATCAGTGAAAATATCAACATTAAAATTGACAAAACTTTCATTCTCATATGGAGTATCAATAAAATTAAAATTCCAAATAATATATTCTGAACTAAAATTTTCATGTTTTTCTAAAATCTTATTGGAAAAAATAACAACTTCAGATTTATTTGTGTTATCATTACTATTAAATCCTAAAATTAAATAACTATTCCACCAAATACATTTTCTTGCAGATGTTTCAATTTTTTCAAATTTATTTGTGGTATCTTGATTAATCTGTAATGATTTCCATGTTTTCGTCAGATTATTAAAAATAATAATATCATAGTTACCAATAATACAAACATAATTCCCATCATTGGAAACTGAACAAGAGCGAATAGTATGATTTTGAATTCTAAATGATAGAGGTAACATTTCACTCAACCAAACTTCTGTTTCTTTGTTTGTAATATCGTTAACATTGTAATTATAATGATGATGTTCAATTAATTTCTTTTCATATGCTTTGAAAATATGTATTTTATCATTATCATACAATACTGGACGTTTAATTGACAAAAAATTAAAGCCTTCTCCATTGTTCATTACCGTTAATACTATAGTTAAAATTTCATTAGATTCATTTACAACCAATAATTGTCTTGCACTTAAATAACTAATTTTTTTACAATTTGTGATTTTCATATGATCATATTCAAAAGTTGAAAAATTTAAGTTACCCAACATTGAATAAACATTCCATCCATTTGTAAATTGTACTAAAATTGAATCACCATGTGGATGTAATATTAAATTCACTGGAATTTTAGATGGTAAACATTTTTTAATTCTTTTCAATAATTTACATGAAAAATTGTCATTGAGTTTATAGAATAGGATATCACCATTTTCTAATAATAAGTACAATAAGTTTTTAAAATGATTGATCAAACCTTTGATAACTTTAACTCCATCCTTCACTTCACATTTATAGATACATTTTGTAATGAAATTGAAATTAGATAATGAATCACCAACATGATGAGCAATCAAAACATCAGAAAACTCATTAATCCATAAAAAGCAATTAAGATCATAGTTATATTCCATTTGACTAATTTTACCATTATTATTAACATCTGAATCTTTAAACCAGCTTAAATCATCCAAATTTATGAAATTGATATCTTTACTCGAATCATCATCATCTACTTTAGAATGCATTTCTTTCGAACTTGCCAAATCATTATTATTTTTATTCAAACTTATAATTTGAAATGAATGTGGAACCTCATTGATTAACAGTAATTCCATACTACTGGTGAAGCAAAAATCAACAATAGGTGTTACAATATTGAAAATCAATTTCAATCTTAAACCTAAATCCAAAATAGGAACTTCATTATCATCAATTCCAATAAATGAATCAATCAAATTCTTCACAATACCATTGTTCATACCATTGTTGTTGTTACTCAAAAATTTGCTATTAACTCCACCATAAGAAAATAAATCATCAGTATATGTTGTAAATGGATATCCGTTTTGTACAATTTTCGAATTCTTATCATAAATCGTTAACAATTCACTATCACTACCATTGATTTTAAATGTATAGATTAATAAGATATTTTTATCAGTTTTAATTGCAAATGTTTGTTGATTTGGTGATAATTTAATCAATACATTAGCACCAAATTTCTCAATAGATTCATCAGATCGTATATGTGCATTGACTGGCACCTTATGTGTCCAATCAAATAAGTAAATTGATCTGTAGGTCAATATAACATATGGTAATTTATTTGAATAATTTGTTAATATGTCAACTATTTCATCATTATGTGGTTCGGGTTTATATTCGTGTTTGTTCTTTTGTTCTAGTAAGTTTAAATCCTCTGTTTGTGGAAGCCGCTGAATGCTTTCAATTGTCGATGGCCAATGCATTGCCCTTAACACAATCTAGAAGAGAAGAAAGAATTATTCATTAAACTGCAGACGACTCTATAGAGGGAAAAAAATCATGAATTTGTACACGCTCTCTAATTATTGAATCTTGGATTGTCAACAATTTTATAAATTAAAAGAAGTCTACATTTATGTAGTTAATATAATTTGTTGATTGAGACTTATTTATAAGATTTTTGATAATTAGATACTAAATATACATTTGAAAATCATATTTATTAAATTGATCATCAATGTTTGTCTGGGAAAATTATACATTTTAAGAGGTAATTGAACTGAACTGAATATGAAGATTGAATTTTTGAAAGATTGATATTGATATTGGTAGATCTAATAAACCAAAATAAATCTCTAAAAGGTCCAGACAAGCATGTAAAGATAAAAAGGGGGATAAAGGTTAAAGAATAAAAGTAGAAAAGTGAAAAAGAAAGAACGAAATTGGGGTTGCTGCATCGAAATGGAATGATTGACAAGCAATTTGAAGTAATTAAATGTACATTATATTACATTTCATCTGCTTGATTTTGTTCATCAAAATCAAGATCATCATCTAAATCTGTCGCATCTTGATATTGTTGATATTCACTCACCAAATCATTCATATTTGATTCAGCTTCAGTAAATTCCATTTCATCCATACCTTCTGAAGTATACCAATGCAAGAACGCTTTTCTTTTAAACATAGCACTGAATTGACTACCAACTCTTCTGAATATATCTTGAATAGATGTGGAATTACCAACAAAAGTTGCAGACATATCTAATCCACTTGGAGGAACTGAACAAACAGAAGATTGAACATTATTTGGAATCCATTCAACAAAATAATCTTGATTTTTAGTTTGAACTTTATGCATTTCATCTTCAACTTCTTTGACAGATGCATTACCTCTGAAGAAAGCAGCAGCTGTTAAATATCTACCCTTTCTTGGATCTGCAGCTGCCATCATATTTCTTGGATCAAACATTTGTTGAGTTAATTCAGGAACAGTTAATGATCTAAAAGATTGGGAACCTTCAGCAGTTAAAGGAGCATAACTGACCATAAAGAAATGAAGTCTTGGGAAAGGAACTAAATTAACAGCTAATTTTCTTAAATCTGAATTTAATTGACCTGGGAAACGTAATGAAGTTGTAACACCTGACATGACAGAAGAAACCAAACGATTTAAATGGTCATAAGAAGGTTGTTGTATTTTCAAAGTTCTAACACAGATATCGTATAATGCTTCATTATCAATACAGAAAGTTTCATCAGCATTATCAACTAATTGATGAACAGATAAAGTTGCATTATAAGGTTCAACAACAGTATCTGAGACTTTTGGAGATGGCATGACAGAAAAAGTAGCCATCATTCTATCAGGGAACTCTTCTCTGATTCTGCTAATAAGTAAAGTACCCATACCAGAACCAGTACCACCACCTAAAGAATGTGTAATTTGGAAACCTTGTATAGAATCACATCCTTCTGCTTCTCTTCTAACAACATCCATAACCGAATCAACCACTTCCGCACCTTCAGTATAATGACCCTTTGCCCAGTTATTACCTGCTGAATTTTGACCAAAGATCAAATTATCTGGTCTGAACAAATTACCAAACTTGGAAGATTTGACATTTTCAATGGTTGCAGGTTCCAAATCAACCAAAACTGCTCTTGGAACATATTTGCCACTTGAAGCTTCGTTAAAATAGACATTAAGTCTTGATTTTTGTAATTCATTGGTACCAACGTAGTTACCGTTTGCGTCCAATCCGTGTTCGTCACAGATGGTTTCCCAAAACGCCGCTCCGATTTGGTTACCACATTGACCTGTTGATAAATGGATCTGGAAGAAAAATAAGGTGTACAATTATCCTGTGTTAGTATATCTTGATCAATGAAAAAAAGGAAGGTGGGAGAAGGTTCAACCCAACTCCTTCCCTCCCTGCGGCTGTCTCTGCCCAATACATACGATCTCTCTCATTGGCTGTGGCTGGTGTTGACGATGTGAATCAGGCTCTGATGCTAAGCTTCAGGTTAATTTTCGTGGTTTCCTTGGTCAAAAAATGCAACTCGCTCAGCTGCAAATGTAAACAAACGTAAACAAACAGCCGAACCTGGAAAATTTGGAGAGAAAAGCGCTGAACGCACAAGCAAATTTCCGAAAGTTGCGCCAAGAGGGGGGAAAAAACAACGGCAGCGCGTTACGTAAGCGTTTTTTATTTGTGCTTTCCATGCGTAATACCTCGTGTATCTGCCAGTGGAAGGGAGTACTTTGGAAGAGATGATGTTTTACTTCTGCGTATACAAGATTATGGGGAAGCAAAGGTGAAACAAATTGAAACCACGACAATCAACGGGAACAGGCAAACATCTCGATTAAATCAGAATGTTTCAGCCTTCACGCCAGAGTCGCGTCGAATTTTGTGATTGTTAACCAATAGAGTCTTGATCAACTGTATGTACTTGTCAAATCTATTGCTAGACCTTTTTATATAGATTGCTATAGAAGTTGCTCCCAATAAAGTCAATCTGCCTTTTTTTTTAGTGGCAGAATGAATCATATTTTTTTCCACACCATCTATAACACATATTTGCTTTGCATTGACACATTAAAGTGGAAAAAAATATGAACATTATGTAAAAATAGATCCAATTGCTATGGAACGTAGACACGGCTAAATCCTTCTACAGGTCGCCGACAACAGACACATGCGGAAAACTCTCGCACAAAAAGTGCCACCCGACACTGTTCACATACAGCTAGACATCGACATGGCCAAAGCACGATTTGCCGGGAGTTTTCGTGACACACAACACATACACCTAAATCATCGCTGTTTAACTCTGTTGGTGATGTCTTGGTAGCAGAAGATTCAATATCAACAACATTTTGCAATCGTTGCTCCAATAATAGATCTAACAACTTCATGTCATCTGTGTAATACTGCGAAAAATGTGATCTTGTCAACTGTGCCGCACTCTGCGCGTGATTCATGTGGTAGGTCATAATGTGTTGTTCTTTCATATCTGTAAGCATGTGTGTGATATCGTTGTTGGTGAAAAGTTCAACAATTTCCTCTATCTCACCCCCTTCTTCTTCATCATTATCATCATTATCATAAGATTCCACGTCTTCGTCTTCGTCTTCGTCCTCGTCGTTATCATTTTCATCATCATCATCATCATCTTCTTCTTCTTCTTCTTCTTCTTCGTTTTCGTAGTCATTGGATTCATCGTTGTCCATAATTTCCGTATTCAGAAGTAAATGTGGATACATGGTTTTAAGATCCTCATCGTTAATTTCATCAATATTCACATTTCTGTGAGTATCTTCATCTAGATATACACATTTTGCACCATTTCTATCTTCAACAATTCTATATTTTATGATATTTCCATTCCCATTTCCATTTCCATTTTCATCCTCATTCCCAATTTTATTTTCATTATTTTTCCCATTTTCATTTCTGGTATTTTTCTTATTCTTGATGAGCATAATAATTTTTAGTACAATTAGTCCGATAAATTTAAAAATCATCTTATTCAATGTTTTGACCCTGCGAACAATATTCCACGATAAAACACCTTTTTCAGTATCATTTTTATTAACATTATTGGAACTTAATTCGGGATTATTCACAAATTCATTATTATACCCATTATTTTTAAACTTTGTATCCTCTTTATTTTTTTTCAAATTATTCAATTCCAGTTGAATATAATTATCCTTAGGTAACATAATATTAGACGTTTCTTGGATATAACATTGAGAAATGGATAAATTAATGACAAATTCTCCAAATTTAATCAATGCACTGTAAAAATCATCCGAAAGAGAAATATTTAATGAGTTCAAATTTTCTAGCAAACTAGTCATTGCTAAATCTTCGAATGACATTCTTACTAATCCAGATAAAATAAATATAATCTCGGAAATTATTATAATTGTAAGGATGCAAAAATGTGGGAAATATCCAATAACTATAATAAATGGAATGTTCATTAAGTTACCACTGAATAAATTATATGAATAAAACATTAATGTAATCATTCCAATGATTGTTGATGTAATTAATTTATAATTAAGTAAATTGAACAATCCTAATAAATGAATGTTCAATTGGTTCATCACTGATATCAATGCAACAATTAATAATTCATTGGATGGTTTGGAATTAATTTGTGCTTCTTGAAATGCTAATGAATATTCAAATAATGTAATACCCGTTTCCATTGATGGTTTTAATCCTGATGCAACTGATATGAATGTATCAAATATTTGACTGATACATAATGCTAAATGTAATGATTTCAAAACACTTGTACTTGGACCTTCATTTTCAACAATTTTACCGTTTTCAAATGGTATAGTCAGAAAAGTCATATTGGGGAAATTATCTCTATCAAATTTCAAAAAATCTTTCCAAATACCATCATTATATCCAATATAATTGGCAAAATAATACCTAAGACTAATGAATAATCCATAACTCCCCTGTAGTAGCATGTAAATAGCAAATATACGTAATATCACATTGGATAATATTGGTAATCTACGATGTCTTCTTGAAGATGCAAATATCACAACACGATTCATTATAACTGCAGTTATCATGCACATCATGGAAAAGGGGGACATCCAATATGCTATGAATGTGCTTGCACCTTCATTGCTCATTCGGAAATTCGGATTGGTAGAATTATTCACATTATTATTGTTATCAGTTCCTTCCATTCCAGCAACCGATTCTCTAGATTGTTGGAATACAGCCATTGAAAACGAGTCCAATAGTCGTACTAGTAACCACGGAGATTCGCTATGATCACGATTATGGGATCCAGAACTAGACTCCACATGTGACATATCTCGGGTGTTTGGATAGAGAAGACCAAATATAAAGGAAAACATCTATACATGGTACATCCCAAGTATATTCCACCTCATCGGTTGGTGACAAAGTCGAATGTTGGCAAATGCGGCTTACGTAATGAGATCAACCAATTTCACCGACTGAATCGATTGATCGTACATACACCAATCTCTCTACATGGCAAGTAGGCAGCCCAGAATGAGTAGAAAGTTTACGAATCTGAAGGTGAGCCGCTTCTTTGTCAATTACAATAAATTACCATGTCTGACCCCATACACTACCGCCTCCCCCCCTCTAACTACCGATACCAATACTCGTCAGTTCCTATTGTAACCATTGCACCTCTATTGTTCGGGATTCCCAATTCGCCATCTCGTCTCTTTAGACCGGCAATCCATCCACTGCGCCCTCTCTGATAGGCCGCTTCGTCTATCTCGGGGCTCTTCTCCCTTCCTTCCCGGTTACTGCATCATCAGCTGACCTTTGAGCCATCTCCCCTCCCCCCTGTGAAGCGATAAGGATAACTTTGGAAGAAAAAAAAGAAAAAAAAAAGCAAAAAAGCCACGCAGCCGGCGACGCGACGCCAAAAGAGGGGCACTAGCCGTTCCACGGAAATACCTAACATGATAAATATCAATTTAGTGGATATGGTATATAACAGGGCCGATACTTCCAGACTGAAACAACACCCGCAATATCTTCTATACGTCAGCGAATTTATATATGATTATGAACAATACGGTCATATAGAAGTAAATAGAGAGACCAATCGAATTGAATTATTTTTTGGAAGATAAAGAAAGACTAATTCACCTCCCCCTCATCCCCACTATCTATATATAATGCCAACTACTACTAGTATGCATCATATCAGCGTTGGATTACGAGAACGTACACAATCTACATCCTCTGAGGTGACGACATCCTCATCCAACTCGTCGTATTATAGCTCTACATCGACATGTACTTGTACATTTGCCGAATTATCTGATACAGAGATACCCAAAGTATCAGTTGATGAATTATTGGAAATATGCAAATCTAACAATGCTATCAAATTGAATTCATTAAATTTACCGGATCTGAAAGATTTTATTGTTGATGGTTCAATTGTTAAATTGGATGAAGGTGCCAGTGGGATTATTTATAAAGTTAAGATCAAACAGAATAGGAAATCATACGTTTTCAAATTAATCAAAAGTGAAATTGATATTGAATTAAATGAATTGAATAAATTAAATAAGGTTAAATCAAAACAATTATCAATTTCTCGTTCTTCCTCATTTCATCATATATTAAATGAAAAAAGTAGTAATCATACAACATCTTCGAGATTGGTATATTCCAATGAATTGAATAAATCACTTTCCAATTTCTCCTTATCATCGAAAACACCTACCCCATTAAATAATGAAAATGAATTACTACATGTTCCTTCTGAATCAAATTCCATTGAAGTAGAATCTTTACAAATCAGAGAAAATTATACATTTGATTCGTTAAATGAATATTTAATTCTTAAGAAACTTAATACTAAATATGTTGTATCAACATATGGTTTATTACGATATTCAACAACAGATACCCAAAAAGAAGATGGATTACCTAAGTTCAATGAAAAAACAAATGATGTCAATGGTAATGGTGATAATTATGGTGATAATTATGAAATATGTAGCATTGACAGCCAAACCGATTCCATAGTGGGCAATGAACTTCCGGAAATATTCGATAATAACCCAATCAATATTGGAATCTTAATGGATTATCACAATAATGGAGATTTACTAAACTTGATTACTAGTATTCGGAAACGAAATATCTCAACATCGACAATTTTTAAAGATTCAATAATGGTTCAATTAGTTCAAGGATTAAAATTTTTACATTCTCATGATATTGTACATCGTGATATCAAACCTGAGAATATCTTAATTGATGATAATGGGGTTTTAAAATATACGGATTTTGGATATTCTCTTGATTTAACTAGATTGGAAGATTATCCTATTAATGATGATACATTTCTATGTCAAGGTACGGGATCATTTAAACCTCCAGAGATTATGAATACATTGATGTTAAGAAAGTTTAAAGAGACTAATGGAGATCTTAAAATAGATAAATTCAAATGTTTGGATATTTGGTCATTAATTATATTATATTATCAAATTGTATTTTTAAACAAACCTTGGAAATTAGCATCTTTAGAAAATGATTCTAATTTTAAAAAATTTAAAGATAAATATGAATTAAAGAGAATCGATTTGATGAAAACGGGATTCGATATGAAACGTGTCTTTAATGCAGAAGAAGGAATTGGTAAATCTTTGAAACATTTAAAAGATGATGCTATTTTTGCAATTATGAAAATGATGAATCCTGATTTCACCAAACGATGGAGTATTTCTGAAGTTTATAGATCCGCATGGATGGTTGGTACGCGGATGTTATTGGAAGATTCAAAGATTAAGAGTAAGTCTGAGAATAATGAAATCTCTAAACTTGTACGAGTTATTCGTTCTTAATCTAATGGTTTTCTCCCTTTTTTTTTATCTTTTTTTTTTTTTCTTCTTTTCTATAATTTAGATTAACATAATATCAATTGGGTAATAGTTTTTGAAAAAAAGAATAAATATCAAAGAGGCTAAAGGAAAAATAATAATAAAAAACTGGAATTCTTTGTTACCACATTAGTGTCAATTGTTGAATGCTATGATATAAAGTAAAGCTATAAAAAATATAGTAAAGATTGATATGAGTAGAAAAAAATATGTAGGAAAGATAAGTTTGATTGGAAAGAGAAAGAAGTTAGAAAAAAAAAACAAAAAAACACTAAAATTATACGAAACAAAGTCATTCCGATTGAAATAAAAACGAGAAGAAAAAAAAGAGTAATAATAGAAAGTTAAGTTAAGTAAAGTAATTAATGGATTATGGTATATTGATTTGAATGTTAGAACCATCATTTCCATCATTCAATAAATTGAAAACATTCAAATAATTTTTCTCAACCACAGTAGTTAATAAATTAGTTGCATTGGAATTAGACGATAAAACAACTTCGTCAATTAAATCGATTTCAGAATCCGATTCGGAATCCGATTCGGAATCCGATTCGGATTCCAAAGAAGAAACAAGTAAATGATTCTCAGAAATAGAAGTTTTGTTATCGATTTCGTTAAGTAAATCCATAGATTGTGATAAAAAGGCTAGATGTTTTTGTTTATTTAAACTTTGAGAGTCAATTGATTTAACATTTGCGAAATCATTTTTGTTTTCATTCAAATCGCCATAAATGATTGATAAATCGATATTTGTGTTTGTATATCTATTAAAGTTAAGGGTGTATTTTGTAGAAGATGTTGAATCCGGAATGGTGAAGGGAGAGCAAAGAGATATCAAATTATCATTTGTAATGATAGTTTCATGGATTGGAGAAGTTGAAGTTTGAATGTTCTTTATAGATTTTGAAGAATTGGTTCTTCTGTTATTTCTGTTTGATCTGTGAAACCTGATAGATTTTGAGTCTAATGGGACATCCGATTTTGAATTCAGAGATGATTTTGTGTTGGAGTTTTTTGAATTTTTATTCTTGGAATTTGAAGAGGTGGTTTTAGTATTATTATTATTATTATTAGTATATTTGCCGAAAAGAGAATTTTTAGATGCGTTGTTAGTTGTTTCAGGGAAAGCCGATCTTCTTTGTGAATAAAGCATGATGGGCGGATACAGAATGAAAGAAGAATCACCAGAGAGGACGAGCCATAAACAGGAAAAGGGCCTCCCTTTTAACTGGCGAGGTTCTCTCTCAAAGGGTTCCAAACGGGGCAAATCAGATAGAACAGATAGAATCCAATGGCACGGCAAGTTACCGAGCCGGGGAGGTTCTGCTAGTGCTGTTCCATTTCCCTTTTCAGCAGGTCCGGGGAAGGAGATCAGCGGCTGTGGGCAGAGCGGGCAGAGGGGTGCGATAAGGGAAATGGAGGCTCGTTATTAACGTTTAGCAACACACGGCGCCGCAGAGCCGCAATGTGTGTTTCATGATGGGACCTTTTGCGGCTGAAAATCTTTCTGTCTGCTGCTGCTGCTGCTGCGCCACAAACAATGTTGGCGTCAATGCAGGATCGGCGCGTCGGCAGTGCTGCTTTTTTTTTTTTTTTTTTTTTTCACGGCTGTTGATGCGGCCACAACATAAGAAAATGCAATGCCGCGCCGGCGCGTCGGGACGGCTGTGCCCACAATTCGGCTTTCCCCATAATAACAGTTTTGTAATGTATGGCTTGTTTATTATCGGTCAATTACCCAGCTACAATTATTGCTTTTCCTTTTTCTTCTCGTCTTCACGTTTGCCGTTTCTCTTCTTGTCTTGTCTTGTCTTGTATTGTCTTTCCTATTCCCTCCCAATATTCTTTATCATTTCTACCCTTTATTCGATATCTAGCCAATCGTTGATCATCTACTGACTATACCAACAATTACAACCCCTTACCTCCAATTCATCGACTGTTCCAATTCTGGATTAACAATTCGATAATCTATAAATATTGGTAAAAGAAACTTTTTTTTCTTGCTCTCTCTTATCAATCAACAACATCTCGAAATTTCCACTTTGTACACTAGTCTCCCTGTTTCAATAGTTATTACACCATAAACAAGTAATTACTCACATTATATCTAAATTTCACAATCTTTCCCCCAATTAACACCCATAATTACACCCATAATTACATTTATCACAATGTCCTCACTTTATGGCTCTAATTTATCTCATGAAGATTTGAATTCTTCTCTTAATAGACTCTCAATAAATACCAATTTTCATACAAATAATCATTTACCTGATAATTTATCTGACTCAAATTCCAATTCCAATTCCAATTCAAATCCAAATTCTTCTTCTATTATCTCAAATTTCTCTGTCCTAAAGATAAAAAATATTCCAAAAGATACAACTGTAAGAGAAGCTTCATTGATATTTTCTCTGTGTTTAGATGATATCTCATTTGTTGATGTGATTCATGAATCATCTAATGATAGTAAAATCCCAATCATTTATTCGAAATTTTATTCTCATAAAATTGCATGTCAAGTTCTTCAATTGATAAATAATAAACATTTGTTTGGTAATAATCATCCAAAAGTAATATGTGAGCTCTTACCTGAATCAGTAAACCAACATCATCAACAACATGCTAATTTCCATTCTACCCAAAACTCTCACTTATTTACTACTCCATTCACTTCTTCTTCAACTGAAAAATCATCTCCCATTTCTAAAAATATCGAACTTTTGAATTATAATAACAATGTCTTCCAACCTGATATATCATCTAATTCTTTGAAAATCGATCATCTTCCAATCTTAAATTCAAATTGGAATAAATTAGATTCTTTAAATCCCATTAATACTCCTAATACATCAACTTTTTTTGATGATGATCCTTCTACTCAGAATAGTTTTAATAATTTTAATGAATTTAATATTAACAATGATACAAATGAAAACTCATTCTCTCATAATTTGACATCGCCAACTTTATTTCATTTTCAAAACCAGTTATCCCAAATGGAACCTTTATCTTCTTCTAATACTTTAACTGAAGAAAATAACACAACATCAAATTTGAGTTTTTCTGCCCATTCTCCAACCCATATATCTCCAATGGGTCAATTTCATAATCAAACGCATAATCAAAACTCCACATTAGACCATTCAAATGTTCCAGACTTGGCATTATTATCAAGAGTACCCCCACCTGCAAATCCAGCTGATCAAAATCCTCCATGTAATACTTTATATGTTGGAAATTTACCACCAGATGCATCAGAGAATGAATTGCGTTCTTTATTTAGATTACAACCGGGTTTTAAAAGGTTATCATTTAAGACAAAGCAAAACAATGGAATCTCATCACATCATGGTCCAATGTGTTTTGTCGAATTTGATGATGTATCATTTGCAACAAAAGCATTGGCTGAACTTTATGGTAGAACATTACCATGTCAAAACATTTCTAACTCAAATAAAGGTGGTATTAGATTAAGTTTTAGTAAAAATCCATTAGGCGTACGAGGTCCTGGCCAACAACGAAGAAATTTACCACAGTCATCAACATCATCATTATCAACAACTACCAACTCTAATTCCAATCATAATTCCAATAATACTAATAATACTACTACTACTACTAATAATAATAATAATATGTCGTCTACAATTCAACCATCATATCATAGAACAAATTCTTTGCCAATTCAATTTCCTGTTCAAATGAATTCAAATATTAATAGTAATACTAATAGTAATACAAATACCAACAATAATAATAATAATAATAATATGATTGGTTTACCAATCGATAATTTCAATAACTTACATGTTAATGGATTGAATAATATGGGAATTAGAATGAGTAATCGTAATAATATTCAGATGACAATGAATAATATGAATTTGGGAAATATCAACGGAATGGGCGGTTTAAATAATTCTAACAATGTTAACAATCAAATCAATAATTTAAATTTCAATAATAATAATAATTCAAATATATTGAATTTGAACAATGAAACTCATTTAAATACAAATCAACTACCTATAACATCTGAAACACATACTCAATTCAATAAATAAACTATCAGCTTTCTGTCATTCTTTTACTTTCATTTTTTTCAAATAAATTTTTATCCTCCAATAGACTACTCAAGCAGTCATTGCACGATTTCTGTTCTTACTTATTATCTTTTGTTTTCTTTTCACATATTTCATCTTCCCCTCTCTCTTCCCCAATCATGTTCTTTTATATATATATGTATATATATATGCTTGTATAATAACAAAGTGAAAAACTGCATCATTTCAATCTAACGTACTGATTCACCCCTTCGTATTGAGGAACTTGAAACCCCCATTTATCAGCAATTGATTCACTAATAAATCTCCCACCTAAATAATGTACCGTATTATCGGCAATTTTCTCCGAGCATGGTTTAGGTGCAGTCAAACTAACCAACACATCAGGCATATAAGTTTCCGTAACAGACCCATTAACAGGTCCATCATCTACATCCCAACCACTAGGTACATCAACTGCTACAATTTTTTTCCCTAATTTCTGTTGAGCTTCAACCATTGATAATATAATAGAATCAAATGGTGAACGTAATGGAGGTCTAAATGAAAATCCAAACATTGCATCAATTATTATATTTGAAGTTTGAAATAATTCAATTGTACTTTTTTCAAGAATTTCAATATTAAATAATTTTAATTGAGTTGTTAAATTTTGATAAAATGGATTTTTACCAATTTTAGGCAATATAACTTTAACATCAGTATATCCAAATAATTTTAAATGACGTGCTGCAACCAATCCATCTCCTCCGTTGTTCCCCGGACCACAAATAACGAGTATATTCGGATTTTCCTTAGGATTATATTGCGCATATACACTTTGTGCTACGGATAATCCTGCCAATTCCATGAGTTGTTCCAAGGTGTATCCTAAAGTGGACATAAGTGAGGCATCCAATGCTGCTGCTGTCTTTGCTGATAATGGTTTCAAAGACATTGTCAATCGTTTGTTTAGGTAAGAACGAAAAAGAAAGAAGAAAAAAGTGGAAAGAAATCAGATATAGTCATAAAATACCAATAATGAATGAATATCTATGTATGGGGGGTGCTCATCGAGAACTGATTATTATTGATTGCATAATCACGAGACCCTGATGTCAAAATATTCCCAAAAAAATGCCAAGCCGCCGGCGCGTCGGTTCAGGTTTGACGCGTTTAATTTTTTCTTGTGATTTTCTCAACTGTTTCCCCTTTTTCATTTTCTTTGTGTTGTTTTGGAATGTCCACGAAATTAAAGGGTAAATCAGCTGCCTCCATTTGGGGATAACGGTTTTTTTTTTTGGATTGTTGGAGAGAAAGCCTGTAGATAGAACCATGTCGAGGTATACCCGAAAGAAGGACAACAGAAGGGGCATTCGTTTCACGGTGCTTGTCACCGGTGCTCAGGGGACGGGGAAAACGACGTTTGTGAACTCCCTCTTGGATCAAAATATCCTCCCACATAGATATCAATATAAAAGCAAGAATGGATCTTCAAATACAACGATTCCTAAAACCATCACATATTCGAATTTGTCTGCATTGAATGCCATTGACTTGATTCATACATTTGATGCTTCAACGGCACATTTGGAACCAGGAATCGCCATTACTGAAACTTCAGTAGAAATTATTGATGATGATGACACCAAAATTTTATTAACTGTGATTGATACCCCTGGTTTTGGTGATAATATCAATAATAACATTTGTATCGATGAAATTGCAAATTTTCTAGAACAACAGTTTGATTTTGTATTAGCAGAAGAAACTAAAGTTAGAAGAAATCCACGATTTGAAGATACAAGAGTTCATGCTTGTATATATTTCATTGAACCTACAGGACATGGCTTAAAAGAATTGGATGTGGAATCAATGGTTAGATTTTCTAAATATGTGAATATTATACCTGTCATTTCACGTGCTGATACCTTCACTCCATCAGAATTATCAACTTTTAAAAAAAATATACTTTCTGATATTGAGAAATATAAAATCCCTGTTTTCCAATTCCAAACCGATGAGGATGAAACTGACATTGATATTATTGAAGAATCTAAATATTTATCCCAATTACAACCTTTTGCAATTGTTACATCAGATTTAGAATCTACTGTAAATGAAAAGAAAACACGTGTTAGAAAATATCCTTGGGGAATTATAGATATCAATGATACAAAAGTATCTGATTTTCCTGTTTTGAAATCTGTTCTCTTAGGTTCTCAATTACAAGAATTAAAAGATATTACACATGATTTCCTCTATGAAAACTATAGAACTGAAAAATTATCAAGTGTTGCAGATTTGAAGAATAATTTCTCGGATTCTTTATCAAATGGTTTTAATACTGAACCACCTTCAATGTCCAACTTGGCAGAAATCGCACAGTCAAAATCAATGGCAAAATTTGATTTACCTAAAAGATCAAACGTGGATGTATTATCCGATTCTTTAGCAAAATCTGTCATTGATGATTCAAATGTAATAGCCGAAGAAGATGAAGAAGATGGTAATGAAGCAACTGAAGAAACCAATAACAATATAATTGATACTACAATTGATGATAATGTTTCACAGGCTGTACGTCGTGAAAGTTTACATTCCCAAGTATCAAATGTTTCACAATCAACATTAGTAAAACCAAATTTCCCAATCAATAGAAGTGCAACTAATTCACCACAATTATCGGTGAATAGTACTAGTGGATCGTTTGTTGGTAATTTCCAGGTCCCACAATCACAAATTGATGCAAAGAAATTACGTAAGATCAGTGATACCGTTCCATATATGTTGAGACATGAAACATTACGTAGTAAACATGCCAAATTGGAAGAATTAGAACGTCAAAGCGCCATTGAGTTGGCTAAGAAGGCGGAAGAACTAGAACGTAAGGCCAAGGAGTTGAAATTACGTGAGGCGATGTTAAGAGAACGTTTGGAACAATCCAAGAGGAAACAGTCAGTTTCTGTATCTGATGCAACTTCTGAGTATGTTCAACAAAGTGATCTAGAAACCAGTTCTGCCAAATTCGTGGATTCTCCCGAAGATAATTAATCTTCAGCATATGGCCTTCCATTATATATCCCCCTCACATTTATCCTCATAACTTTTTAACTTGTAGCTTGAGATCCTTCCAGAAACATTCAAAACCAACAGAAAGTGAAAGAGCCTATCGAGCAAAGGGCACGCAAGACAAAGTTTGTGACGCGCCATTGGTAAAGTTTTCCCTTATCAAAATCGCCAACCGGTGGCACTATTTATACATATAAGTATAGGCAATCAGTCATCCTTCTTTTTTTAAGACACGGGGCGTAGTTATTTCTTTCTGAATTGTTCAAATGAATATTCTCAAGCAAACCAAAATGGTATCTAAAGTTGCATCAATCGAGTTTGAATCTTTAAACAAATGGACTAATGATTTCAAGTCCGATATTAAAACCCAAATCGGTGGTTCAGTTTTACAACATGCTAATGTTGAAGAAGTTTTAATCAATAGAAATAGAGAAATTAAAGATATCAATGTATTCAATAATAAAATCGAAATTGAAGGTTTACCAGTGATGGATCAAAAGGCATCCGGTAGATGTTGGCTTTTTGCTGCAACTAATTTGTTGCGTGTTTATGCTATGAAGAAATATAATATGAAAGAAGTTAAACTTTCTCCATCTTATCTTTTCTTTTACGATAAGTTAGAAAGAGCCAATTATTTCCTTGAACAAATCATTGATACTTATAAAGAGCCAGTTGATTCAAGATTAGTCCAATGGTTCTTAACCAATCCAGTCGAAGATGGTGGACAATTCACAATGATGACTCAGATTGCTGATAAATATGGTATTGTTCCAGATCAAATTTATCCAGACAGTTTCAATACAACCACATCCAGAATAATGAATCAAATGGTCAATTTCAAATTACGTGAATTTGCAATGACTTTACGTACTGCATTAGAAAAGGGTGAAGATATTACTGAAAAAAAATTAGAAATGCAAAAGGAAGTTTACCGTTTGCTTACTATGTTTTTAGGTAACCCACCAAAGCCAGATGAAGAATTTGTTTGGGAATTCTATGATAAAGACGGTAAGTACCAATCGGTTAAAACCACCCCAAAGAAATATGCAACTGATGTTTTGGAATTTAAAACCCCTGATTACATTTCATTATTAAATGATCCTAGAAACGATTATAATAAAATGATCAAAGTTGACAGATTGGGTAATATTGCACACGGTGAACCTGTCACATACTTGAACCTTGAAGGTGACAAACTCGCACAAGCAGTCATCAACCGTATTAAGAACAACAAACCAGTTTTCTTTGGTAGTGATACACCAAAATTCATGGACAGAACTCGTGGTATTATGGACACTGAATTGTGGGACTTTGAATTGTTAGGTTATGATGTCAACACCATGTCTAAGAAGGACCGTGTCTTATATGGTCATTCTTTAATGACACATGCAATGTTGATCACCGCTGTTCATCTCGATGACAATGGCAAACCTGTTCGTTACAGAGTGGAAAACAGTTGGGGAACAAAATCTGGTCAAGACGGTTATTACGTCATGACTGAAAAATATTTCCAAGAATACGTTTACCAAGTTGTTGTTGAAAAGGACGAACTTGCAGCTCTTGATGTTGATGTCTCCATCTTAGAATCCAAGGATCAAATTGTGTTACCACCATATGATTCAATGGGAGCATTAGCTTTATAATTGTAATTCACTGTGTATAGCTGTTTTCAACTAATTTCGAACCTTACAAGACGCATTGTGTCAATTTCCACACCGCGATTGAAAAAAATCAAAGTGAAATAAATCAAAGTGAAGTGAAGCGAAGCGAAACAACACCCACCCAACACATCATTTTAAAGAGCATTATTTTTTTAAACTGTTGTATTGTTATTATTAGAAACATTTATATTTATTTCTATTCTATTATTTTCAAATTCAAACTAAAGAATTCTGTCGTTGGGAAGGTAAAGACAGAGAGATTCTTTATTTGTTGATTTAGCTTTGCATCAGGTTGCAGACACATACTTCACAATGAATGTCACGTGGTTGGTTAAAATATTGGCGTTTCTCATTTACAATGGAAACAATGTCGTTAATGCTGCAAATGCTGCATCTGGTCGAATGAACGATCATGAAAATTTCAACTATTTTTTTGTGGAAACCAACAGTGGAAACAATACAATGAATTTAGCAAATATCGAAACTATACATCCAGATTGGAAATTTGAATATTCAATTGATTTCTTGGATAACTTCCATGTTTTCAGTCTTCCGAAAAATCACAAAGATAATGAAATTTTCACCCACTATGGGCTCGAATCTATTCAAAATTTAATTAATGAATATTCCAATGGGATATTTGATAAAGATGGATCTCATGTTTTGTTGAAAAGAGAAAATCAAAAGTTGATAGAAAATTTGTACAATAGTAATGTTCATGGGATTCATTCATTACAACAGAAAAAGTTAGAAAGGAGATTACCTGTTCCTGTGGATCATTATAATGATGAACAATTATTGAAAAGAAAAGAAGATTCTACAGTTGCAGAAATGAAGAAAATTAGTGAAGAGTTTGGAATTAATGATCCATTATTTAAAGATCAATGGCATATTTACAACATGGCTCATTTAGGTAATGATGTGAACGTTGTCCCTGTATGGAGAATGAATATTACAGGTAAAGGAATAGTCACTGCATTAATTGATGATGGATTGGATTATGAATCTGCAGATCTAAAAGACAATTATTGTAGTGAAGGTTCGTGGGATTATAATGACAACAGGCCTAATCCTAAACCAATGTTATTTAATGATTATCATGGTACCCGTTGTGCAGCTGAAATTGCTGCTTCAAAGGGTAATGAATTTTGTGGGGTTGGTGTTGCATTTGATTCAAAAGTATCAGGAATTAGAATATTAAGTGGAGAAATCACATCTGAACAAGAAGCACAAGCAATGATATATGGTTTAGATGTAAATGATATTTATTCATGCTCATGGGGGCCTCCAGATAATGGAAAATCAATGGATGCACCAGATAAATTGATTAGATCGGCAATTTTAAAAGGTGTTCAAGATGGTAGAAATGGTAAAGGTGCTTTGTACGTTTTTGCAAGTGGTAATGGTGGTGCACGTGAAGATGGTTGTAATTTTGATGGTTACACCAATAGTATATACTCTTTAACTGTTGCAGCAATTGATTACAAAGGTTTACATCCACAATATTCAGAATCATGTACTGCTGTTATGGTATCTACATTTTCATCCGGTTCTGGTGAACACATTCACACAACAGATATACATGATCAATGTACAGATAATCACGGTGGTACATCTGCCGCTGCCCCATTGGCTGCAGGTATTTATGCGTTGATTTTGGAAGCGAACCCAGATCTAACCTGGAGAGATGTACAATATTTGACAGTTTTAAGTGCTGCCGAGATTGAGCCATTTGATAATACTTGGAAGGAAACGGCAATAGATGGCCGTAAATATTCAGTTAAATATGGTTGGGGTAAAATAGATGCAGAGAAAATGGTCCAAATGGCACAAAATGACTGGAAATTACTTAAACCACAATCTTGGTATTATACACCATTGAGATTCCCTAATTTATCATTAAAAAATGAAATCGGTAGTGTTGAAGATAAATTTACCGTTAAATCAGAACTTTTACAAAAGGCAAACTTTGAAAAAATTGAACAAATCACAGTCACTGTTAATATTCATTCTGGTCAAAGGGGTAAAGTTGAAGTTGAATTAATTTCACCTAATGGAATTGTTTCGAAATTAGCACATGCAAGATTACGTGATAGTGATCCTACAGGGTTTAGAAATTGGAAATTTTCAACTGTGGCACATTGGGATGAAAATGCAGTCGGTGAATGGACAATTAAAGTTTATAATGTTGATGCTGAAAATACAATCACTTTTGATGGTTGGCAAATGCGTTTCTTTGGTGAATGTATCAATCCTGAACTTGCTAAAAGATTTGATCTTAATGAAGACTACAGCTTGATTAATAATGAGAATTCAACAAGTTCAATGTCTTTGAATTCTACATCTTTTTCAACAACTGCAACAAAATATTCTTCCTCTCTTTCTTCTTCTCCTCTTTCTTTTTCTTCAACCACTAGTACCAGTGAGGTTGATATTCCTATGACGGAAACTTCTGTGGATGTTGAACCAACGGAGACAATACAACCATCCGATACTCCATCTGCTTCTTCAACTCCAACAACCACGCCTGAGGATCAACAAAAGGGTGACGGTAACAATAGCTACGAAAACTCAGACAAGTCGACACATTTCATTAGTTACCTATTTGGATTACTTGTTGTAGGATTTGGTATTTTGTTATACATTATTCTTACAAGAAGAAAACCGGGAAGGGCCCGTCGTAGGGAAGATTTTGAATTTGATATCATTCGTCCTGATGATGACGACAGTAGATTTGAATTTGATGATGATGATGATGATGATGAAGATGACGATGAGTTTAATGTAAGTGATTTTGATGAAGATAATAGTGATATAAATTCAAATTCCTTTAAAGGTGAACAAAAATCAAATACTGGAATGATTGGTAGTGATAATATGAGGCTCGAATCTTCTTCTGAATTTGATCTTGGAAGTTCTAATTTAAAGGGATATGAAGCATCCGATAAGATTATCAAAGATGCAATTACAGGTGAAAATAGTCAATACAAAGGATCTCATAGAAAAGATGAAGATTTATCACATGAACGTACGGGACTTATAGATCCAGAAGACAACGATGTGCATGAAAATGACAACGATAATGATAATCGGAAACCTACTGAAGATGATAGACTGGTTCTTTAATCATACTCATGTATAAATACTTATCTCCCTCCTTAATACTAGATGTTTAATAATAAAAGAAAATATATCTTTTTCCCGATTACGTAATTGCACAACTTTCAATAATAACTCAAAGTCTAAATGATTTACATGAACTTGAGGAAACTTTTCAAATTACTTTTAACTTTAGGTTGTTTTCTTTTTATTTGGAAATCTACATCAGAAGATCACAAAGCAAATGGCATCACCAACTCCAAAGCCAGCTCCGCCACAACCGAGAACAAAAATAGGGCAGAAAAATGATTCAAACGTAGAAACAACTCAATCGAAAAAATCAACACCTGTACCTTCAGGTAAACCTTCATTATTTGCTCGTTATAATGCGTTATCGTTTAAGTTGAAACTATACCTATGGGTGACCACGGCCGGTGTTGCCTGGTTGGCCGATTCTGTTAGTGACAGGATTTTCGAACAAAATATGATTGAGGAAGAAGCTAATAGACGTGTGGAAATGGAATTACGTAAAATGAAAGAAGCTGAATTTGCACTGAATAATAAATAACGGTGTGTACTTCTTGTAATATAGTTTATCAAATTGTTAATATAGATAAATTTATAGCTGTTATTATCAAACAGTGTAAATTAAAATCACAAAAAAAAAAATATTTGTTTTTTAAACATCATTGATATTTTAAAAATTATTAAAGAAAATACATAAATAAAAAGAAAAAAAATAATCATCATATAGGCATTAATTAAGGAACTACTTTTAAGTTCAGTTTCTTTTCAAAGAAGACACAAATTCTAAAAATTTAGCTGGATTTGCATCAACACCTCTAGTATAAACAAATTCAGATGCTAATTTAGTTGCAAAAATAGCCTTTAAATAAGCTTCTGGAACTCTAGTAAGAATGTTTTCTAAACCAATTTCACCCAATAATAATTTTGGTAATGCATTCTTTAAAACAGTATTACGGAATTCAACATCATCTGACCATAATTCTTTTGATGATGAAAGTTCATCACCTAATTTATTAATTGCAAGGGATAATTCATCAGATAAATCAGCAAATGACTTTTTAGTTTCATCCTTTAATTTCCATAACATATTGAATTCATTTTCTGCATTTTTAACAATAATTGATTGTGCTTCCTTAACATAGTTTTGGTAAAATACTGGTAATTCTTTAGTTTGAGAATCCATACACATTTTAGATTGAAATTCTTCATCACTTAATGATAATGCAGCTAAAACTTCTAAAGATGAAGATGTAACACCACCTTTATTTGCAGAAGCATCTTTTAAAACAATTGCACCTGCATCTTCCAAAATATATTTAGCAGCTTGAGTAATGAAAAGATTTGCACCTTCAATTATAATTGGAATAATTGATTTACCAGTTTTAGGATCTAATAAATAATTAACAGTTGAAACATCAATTGAATTTGGTCTACCACCACATGGAGTCCATAAATTAATAAAATTTGGTTGATAAATATTTTGTAAATTTAAATGGAATTGATTTCTAAATTGAATACCATTATGAATGATTTTACCATTTGGTAATTTAAGATCTTTATCATCAACTAAAACAATATAACCCTTTGGACCTAATTTTGATTTATCAAATTTATTATTACCAAATCTATTGTTTGCTAATCTTAATAATTCTTCTTTATCAATTCCATCTTCATCAACGATACAACCGAAACCATCAACAATACCAACATATTTTTCATCACCTGACAATTTAATTTCATTTGAACCTAAATCACCATCACCACCACCCATTTGTAATTTATTGATTTTAGACCAATCATCAATATTTAATTTTGTATAAACACCTTTAGTAAAAGCTCTAACACTTAAAGTAGTCATACCATATTCATCATGTGGAATACCACCAATTTCAGGTGATTTACCTGTAAAGAAAGCTTTCCAAGGGAAACCTAATTTTGCACCTCTCTTTTTAGCATGTAATGTTGCCCAATCAACAAATCCTGCAGTATTTTCATCAGGTCCCATATATAACATTTCAGGTTTATTATATAAATCAACAATTTTTTCCTTAAGTGGATCATTTAAAATCAATAAATCCAATAAAGAATCAATATATTTAACAAAACATTCCTTCTTTTGTTGTTGAGCAGATCCATTATTAATTAAAATAACACCTTTAGAACCACCTTCTGGAATATCTTTATTTTTCTTTTGTTGAGTTGAAGCTAAATTATAGTTTTCATCAAACATTGATCTCATATTTTTCAAATAGAAATCTTCATTATTGGATAAAACAATTCTAATACCACCTCTTGCAACATCTTTAAATCTAATGTGGAAACCTCTAAATTCGGAACCAACAACGAAAAACATACCATAAGGTTGATTTGGATATTCTGATTTTGGTAAAAATGAAGCATCTAATCTAAATGAAATAGCAACTTTTGAAGTAATGAAAAAATTTGTTTTCAAAATAGATTTATTGAAAGCATATAAAACTCTCAAAACAGTTTGATAATTATAATTGGTAATATCATTCAATGCTGAATCAAATTGTTCATCATTTTCAATACCATTAATTTTAGAAGTTCTTTGATATGATAAAGTTTTAATTAAATTTGATTTAGAAGTATAATGAATATCAACGAAATTTTTGTATAATTGTTGAATTAATTTTAAATTTGAATTAAAAGTTTCAACAATAAAAGTTTCAGTAAAAGTTTCAGAATTGAATCTTTCTTTAATCTTATTAACCAATTCAACAGTTTTTGGAGTAACATTGGAAGAATTCAAAAGTAAATTTTTTAAAGATTGATATTCAGGACCTAATCTATTTAAGAAATGAGTAATGAAAATGACACCACAATGAGCATAAATACATTCTTGAATTGACCAAATACCAGATTCAAAATTTGAATAAAATTTGTTGTATGGGATACAATATAATAAAGAAGCATCTTTAGTTAATTGTAATGAAGTAAGAGATGAATCCAAACCAGTAGTTGAATTAATATCTAAATACATTGAAATAATTGTATAATTATTATTAAAATTTTCAACATATTTTCTTTTTAAATTGATTTTATAATAGGATGCTAAAGTGGATAAAGCAGAATTGTATCTGTGAGAAGAACCATTTTTATAACCAATGATGATTCTCAATTCATTTGTTTCAGATAAAGTATAATGTTTAACAACTGGACCTTCAGTTTCACGAGATTCATCCAAAATTTCAGAATATAAAGTTTTAGTATGAGGGGTTGCAATTTTAGAGAAAGTTGAATCTGAAATTGAATCAATAAAAGATGATGATGATGATGATGATGTGGAATTTGAAGTTGTTGAAGAAGAAAAGTTTGACTTATAAACAAAGTAACATTTCAAAGTTTCACCATTTGATAAAATAGAACTAAAAGATTCCAATCTATAAGTTGAAGTTTTATTATCTAAAAATAAATCATCAATTTCCTTTTCAAATACATTTGAATTACCAGATTCAAAGAAAACAGCATTTGAATCATTGATTTTTTTAAAATGAATATCAGTTGTTCCATTAATTTTAGCATTGATTTTAGCAGAATATAGAGATAAAATATTTGAAGCAATATTATCAATTGAATCTGAAGAGAAATAAGTATCATTGATACCTAAATCATTGTAAAAGGATTCTACTTCTGATTCAATTAAGTTTTCAGGAATTAAACCGAAAGAATCCAATTTATCCATAACACTTGATTTTTGATCATCCTTTGATTGGAAAGGGGAAGAAATGTAACCATCATTAACAATTTCATCTTTGGAAAGGTTTTGAAATGAAGATTCAGAGAAGTTGTTGTCCAAAGTTAAACTTTGGATAGCGGGAATTGCAGCAGACATTGCAATGGGCTGTTGAATGTGGATTTTTCTTTGTTAAAAATAAAGATAAAAAAAAATAGGATAGATTTAATCTAAAAGAAAGAAAGAAAAAAACAAGAGTAGGGGGGATTGAAAGAAATAGTAGGGGAAAGGGTGATGATTTATATAGATTTGCAGAACCTATTGTGCAAGGACAGGAGAGATCTAAAAAAAAACACAACAGCCAAAGCAAAGACAAGATGCAACATTCATTCCGATAATGCCCTATCAACTACCTCTCCCACTCTCCCCAACCACCCTTTATTTCACAATTTCAGACTCTTTCAGGGTTCTAATTTTCATATTCATGTCTGTGCCTCCTTCCCAATTGGGCAATTGCCCCATTATCAAAGCCACCGCCATAATGGGCAAGAGTCAATTTTCTGAATTTTTCTTTTTGTTTTTTTAATTTTTTTAATTTTTTTAATTTTTTCTCCTTTTTGGCGGGCACCCGCTAAGAGAATGTGAAAAAATGGTTCAGCCGCTTCCCCGTTGCTAGCCGCCACGCTTCATTTGTATGGGCATTCTTCACTATCTCTCATGTTAACATCTATTGCCTCATTTCATATCTAAATGATACATACAATCCTCTTTGAAACACGGCATCAGTTTCTTAGCGTCTATCTACTCTCCGCGTACATCATATCTTACATTCTATCATCTTGCCTTTTAGTAATTCGGCATCTTGTAAATGATAGCTCGGCACGCGTTGCCATAGATTAGCCCACTTCCCCGACTCGCTTCTATTTCCTTATTTCCTTATTTCCCGTCGCACTATTTTTTTCCCCGTTAGGATAAGTGTCAACAACAACAACATCATCAATTAACTCAATCTAATGTATTCGGATATTTTCTCCGACCTTTGTTTGCACTTTGATTTGAGAATCTAGAACGTGCTAGTTTAATTCCCTCATTCTCTTATTTCAAATTCTAAATTCTAAATTCTAAATTCTAAATTCTGAATTTCATTATTGACTTCTCCAATTGAACAACCATACCACTTGGAAAATTTTGTGGATAGCTCCCCCTATAACAATGTCTTTTTCTCATACAGTTAAATCGTGCTCTATGCTTACCTTCAAGAGCTGAGATAAATACACAAAAAGTACTCGTTACCAAAAAAAAATTTATAACGGAATCGCTTGTCATTAATGAATAAGTTTATTATTACCAATACACTACTTCCTTGCTGATTAAATCATGGTATTCATGAATACCTATTTACTTCAGGACAAAGCAGAAAAGAGGCGAGGAAAGGTGAATCAAAAAAAGACAAAGCAAAGAATTTAAACGATCAAGATAAGAAGAAAGATGTGCAACTTGCAAGAAGAAAAGAGTTGAGTATCGAAAACTGCAATGAAAACTCTCTAACCCGCTGCTCGATGCTCGATGCTCGCAATTTGCAATTCGCGGTTTGCTCCCTTTTCCCGCACTGAAGAATTGCACGTTTCGCGTTCTTTTCTTTTTTTCTGTTTTTTCTGTTTTTTTCTTGTACCTGAAACTTGACAACATTGTGCGTATTATGATTTTATTTATTTATTTTTTTTTTTTTTTTTAAGAATTGCTTGTTGACTATTGATTTGATGATAGGTTGGTTGGCTACTTAGTTCTGGGTACTTTCTTTCAAAGCGTGTTCCTTCTTGTTGGATTTCTACGCTCTGTTCTACTCTTACACACATCATCCGATACAATGGTGAATCTTGCCACTTTGAACACCAGAGGAAAATCGAACCCTTCTCAAACTAACAACCAAAATCATTCATTCCGTAATAACCACTCTTTACCTTTCAATATAATAATCATTGCAACCATTACAATAACAGCTATAGCATGGATAATTGCATTTGCCGGCTCCATTGCTGCTTCACAGACAATAGATTTCTTCCCGAAATTCACCTGGTGGGGGTTGGTTTTCGAATTATTCATAGTTATTGCCTTGCCTGTATTATACTTTTTAAATATGTTACATCAATATCATGAATTCTTAGTATCCATTTTAACAATAGCTTTCATTTATACATCAAATTCAACAAATAATTTGGTTTACTACACAGATTCTTCTTCTTCCGCTGCTGGTACTGGATTTATACTTTTAAGTATTGTTAACTTTTTATGGTTATTTTATTTAGGTTCTGATAAACAATCTCCTATCATTCAATATATTGATAGTTTCAATGGTACTGACTCTTCAAATAACGTCAATAGAAAACGTATATCTTCAATGAATAAAGATAGAACCAATTCTTATTCTTATGGTACTGGTACTCAATCAACTGCTAAATTAAATGATTATAATACTAATAATATCGATCTTGATGATAGTAGCAATGTTCATGAATTAGAAGGCTTTGAAAATAGAGTTGACTCCAACACTTTATCAGACGATTTAGAAAATAATGATTCAGCTTTTAGACAAAGTGGTGTATTCAATATGAATACTCCTCATTTAGACACAAATATCGATATAAACAATGAAGGAACTAACTTTACTGGAATATCATCAGTTACAAATTATATGGAATCTTATCCAATCTTGGTGCGTAGTTTGTACGATTATAATGCCAATCCTGAAGATGTTAATGAATTATCATTTAAAAAGGGGGAGATTTTCAGAGTTAAAAATACCAATGGTAATTGGTGGCAAGCTAAAAATAAAAAGGGAGAAATTGGAATGTGTCCAAGTAATTATCTAGAAATTGTCACTTAGTTGGAAACACCTCTTCACTGAGACTCCTCAATGCCTTATCTTGTGATTTATGTGAATTGACAATTAATTTTCTTTTCTTTTCTTTTTTTGTTTGTTTGTTTGTTTGCCTTTGTAATTCATAATGAAACACTTTTCTAACAAAATCAAAATAATACGATCAATCTACTTATCAGGTTCGTTTTTAAGTATCAGATGTCTCAATTGTGTATAGGCTTAAGTTGTGTAACTATATCTCACCATTCACTGGTTTCCCATTCGTAAAATTATATCATTTATCATTTCTCTAATTTTCCGAGATCCCCTTTTTTTTTCTAGATGCTGGTTCTTTACTTAATGTAAACAAACTCTATTTTTCTCTCTAATTTGTACAAATTACATGTTAACATCAAGAATTGTGTGTACTTTTCCCTCCTATTACTACTGAATATTTCATTTCATATAAATCATCATCGAAATGATGAACACGGTGATATCCAAACAAGTCCCGTCTTCTGCTTCAAACAATTCTTCAATAACTAAAGTTAATGAGAAACTTTACAGTGATAAACAATTTTTAGTTGATGAAATGAATGAAAATATATTATGTCCACCTGCTTTATCACCATATGCATTGTCTGTACTTGAAGATAAGATAAATTCAAAGACCAAATCGAAATTAACCAATACACAAATAACAAAATCTGAAAATAATAACAATTCTTCAGTCTTAAATGATGTTACATCATTTAAAACAAATCTAATAAACACACCATCTAATTCCACTAGTACAAAAAGTCATCTCTCTAGACATTCAAACTTTATGCAAAAATTGGGACTTGGTGCTCCACGACGATTAACCAATGATGGATATAAGTCAATATCTAATAAATCATTAAATTCCCTTGATTCATGTTCAGAAAATTTAAATAGTAAACAAGATTCACCAATCAGTAACTTTGAATCAAAGGGACAAACCCAAAATAGTTTGAATTTAGATATAAAATTCAATTCAAATGAGGAGAATGAAAGGAAACGTTTATTACAGGTAACTCCTGGAGTTTATTCACCAATACATAAACGTCATAGCATAACTTTGAATAATAAAACTAATCTTAGCAATAATGAAAATGATAATTTGGAAACTTCTAATGAAACACCAGTTAAAAATAATCTTTTTGACATTGATATAGAATCTCCTGAAATGGGACGACGTGCAATTCCTGATAAAAAGACAACACATACTACTAAGGATTTTGAATCTCTATTCGACTTGAATTCTGAAAAATTTGTTTTAAATTTAGATAGTAATACATTTACTACAAATAGCAATAATAACATCAATATCAATAAAAATGGTATTAATGATGATAATATATCTTCAAGTTTTGATCATGTTCAACTTTTGTTAGATAAAAAGAAAGAAATATATGCATTAAGAAAAGAAATTAAACAATATAAAGAAACAATACTTAATCAGGCAAAAGAAAATATTGAAAGTAAAAAATCCTTGGAATTACTTAAGAAAAATGTACAAGATAGTGTAAAAAATAACCATACTGGAGATTTAGAGTATCAACAGAATAAAACCATAGATATTAACAAACATTCTTTTAAAATATTGGAACAAATCGGTAAGGGAGGTTCATCAAAAGTTTATAGAGCATCATCAGTAGAATCAAGCAATCGATACTTTGCAATAAAAATAGTGAATTTAGATGACCATGAACTATCAACAGTTGAAGAGTTAAAGGGAGAAATTAAAATTCTACATAAATTGAGACATTGTTCCAGGGTGGTGAGATTGCTGGATTATTCATTAACATCCAAATTTATTTATTTTGTCATGGAATGTGGTGAATTAGATTTAGCCACTGTTTTATCTACAAGACATTCATTTCCAAAATATTATGATTCAGAATTTGTTAGATATCATTCAAGAGAAATGATTAAATGTATTGATGTTATACATAAATTGGATGTTGTGCATTTGGATTTAAAGCCAGCAAATTTTGTATTTGTTTCAGGTGTCTTAAAATTGATTGATTTTGGTATAAGTAATTCAATCAAAAGTCATACAGTTAATGTTTATAGAGAATTTCAAATGGGTACCCCCAATTATATGGCTCCTGAAACTTTAATAGATTTTGCTGAAAATGAAGCAGGTTCTACCATTTGGAAAGTTGGTAAGCCTGCTGATATTTGGTCTCTTGGTTGTATTTTATATCAACTAACATATGGGATTACACCATATGCAAATTATACTGGTACCAAAAAGATATTGGCAATCACCAATCCTTCTATTCGAATATCTTACCCAACAAATGCAATAAACTTGAGGAAAAAAAATAAAGAAAAGGATGGTTTAAACGGTAATAACGATAACAAACCTAATGATGATGACAATAATAATGATAATGATAATGATAATGATGAAAAGGTTTGTCCGTATTTAATTGATATGATCAAGTCATGTTTAATTCGTGATCCAGGTAAAAGAATTACAAGTGATGAATTGCTGAATCATATTTTTATCAAACCTGTTATTATTGATAAAACTGTCATTAAGGAAGTTGTACGAGGATGTGTTGGATTTGGTAGTCGACATCCTGAAATGAAGGATATCAACGTATCTTCATCGATTAAATTCGTATCAAACAGAGACAATCAAAAATCTCATGAAAGACTTAATAAGCTAATTGATGGTGTTTGGAAACGAGTAAGTGAAGATTAATAATGAAAATAAAACCATATTATTTTGTAATTTTAAATATAGATAATTAGAAAATATATTGTAACTTTAGAAATGAGATGCCAAATAATATATTTTTGGATGAGGTAGGGGGAGAGGGGCGCTGTATGTCAATAGAATCGGATATGACATCTAAATGATTGAAATAGGATATAACGTTATAAAGAATGAAGAAGAAATAAGAAAATAAAACATAGAATTGTAAACAAGTTAATAGAACAGATGCAAATGGTATGCAACCCTCAACGAGGACCTAACTTATCTAAAACTCTTGGACCTTGTTCTTCCCATTCTTGCTTTGATATCCACATATGATCTTTATCTGCCATAATGTTAGCTAGAACAGCACCACCAATGAAAACCATATGTTTTCTTCTTGGAGGATCTTCAATTCTCACTTTAAACTTTTCGAGTCTAGTAGGATCTCCCTTTAGTACTTTAACAAACCATTGTTGTTTTAATTCTTTTTCTAATCTTGATGGTAAACCAGGGTACATTGAAGAACCACCAGATAAAACAATTGATTTGTATAAAGTTGACCGCACATCAACATCACAAGATTGAATTGCATTGAATAATGATTCACCAACACCTGGTTGTTCAATATCAACTAATGATGGTTGAAATAAACATTCTGGTGCTTCAAATCTTTCAGATCCAATTTTTATAACTCTACCATCAGGTAATTCAAAATTACTAACTAATGTAGTTGTTTCATTAGCTAGTTTAGTATCAAAATCTAAATCATAAGATGCATAACATAATTGTTCTTTAATTTGTCTAACTGTATCAAAATCTGCTGTTCTGTTAAATGCATAACCTCTCCTTAATAATAAATTAATTAAGTTTCTAGTGACATCTCTACCAGCAACATCTAATCTTCTCGTTTGGTGGTTTAAAACAACTGATTCATAAACTGGAACAATATGTGTAACACCATCACCAGAATCAACAACAACACCAGATGATAAACCTTGGGCATATAATGCTAAAACTGCTTGAATTGCAACATAAACACCACCAAATTGATATTTTTCAAACATCACATCACACATAGTTTCTCTATTCTTCAATGGATTCATTGG
This sequence comes from Pichia nakasei, assembly GCA_030570355.1. Classification (NCBI taxonomy): domain Eukaryota; kingdom Fungi; phylum Ascomycota; class Pichiomycetes; order Pichiales; family Pichiaceae; genus Pichia; species Pichia nakasei. The sequence goes on from JAJLVL010000018.1 coordinate 75,729, forward strand.
TGGTTCAGTAAGTAAAATTTTACGACCTTGTGGATTCAATTTCATACGTTCATAAAATGCATAATCCCATAAATGTTCCATATCTTCCCAATTTTTGATTATACCATTTTCCATTGGATATGATATTTGAAGCATGCTTCTAACAGCTGCTGCTTCATCACCACACATAATATCTTTAATTTCAACATCACCCATAGCTCTCTCTTCCGCACGTAATATTGGGCGTCCAACCATCGATGGAAATGTGTGATCGGGGAAATTCGTTCCCGCCCTTCCAATCTTAACAAACCCAGTACCTTGATCTAAGACAATTGGCTCCATTGCTGTGTTGTTTTGCTGTATATGTCGTTACTTTTCAACAAATGGATAAAGTCTCCTCAGGTTACGATTAGTTTTGAATTATCTTGTTCTCATAATACGCCCTCTTCACTAATTATCCCTTCTATAATGAAAAAAGGCTGCAACATCAACAATGTCGCGACGGTAGTTAACGTCGATTTTTCATGCGTTGGTCTAATATACTATAAAACTAAAATAGTTAGTGTTAATCATCAAGATATCAATCAATTAAGGGATGAACTTAAATAAGTGTTGGCATCCCAACTATCCTAACATAGATCTCTTACGACCACGTAATCTGACCGCCCCGAGTCGTCTTTCCACATCACGCCATGCACCAACTTTCTTTTTTTCAGAATAGAGTGTATAATAACCTTCCAGTAACCATTCGTTATAAAGTTCTGCAAATTGCGGATGAGTAGAGACAAGGGCACGTTCGAGGACATATATATCCACAGCTTTGTCTTCCACCAAATTTGAGTAACTTGATAATCCAAAATCAATCAATACCAATTTGTATTTTTCATCTTCCTCATTTGAGGCTTCATCCTTAACCAAAACAATGTTAGAACTAGTTAAATCACCATGCACTATTTCATTCAAATGTAACTCAGCAATAGAGTAACCAACAGACATCATAACATTTTTAGCTAATTGACCAGTTGCATGAGATTCACCATTATTTTCTATAAACCATAACCAGTTTTTAAAACTACTAAAATCACCATTCGGTAATTTAAATCCTAAGAATTCCATCCATATTATACCATTTATAGCATCTAACCCAATAAGTTTGGGTGCATTAATATTAAGTGTATCTAACTTATACAATAATTTGGCCTCACTTGCTGTTCTACTTTTCGTGATTTGTAGATCTAACTGTTCATGTCTGTATGGTTTACGCGGACGATATTTGGCAATAAAATGATTACTATCGGATAAACCTGCTGGTTTTATATCATCTGGTAGATATGGATGTTTTTCTGTGACAAAGACGAGAGCCTCTGCTCCTTGTGAAATTAATTTCAAATCAAAACCTGGTAAGATTTCATTAACTTTATTTATTATTTCAGTACTCATCTGATGGGTTATATGGAGCGTTTTATGGAGTGTTTTATGAAAAGAAAAGTTGACTTTTGGAATGGTCCACGCATGAAAACTCTCAAAGACAAATTTTATATTACTGAAAGAGGAAATTCCTTGTTAATAATCTGCGACACTTCAAAAAAATTGAGTCAAGTTTTAAAAATCAAAACATTAAACCAAAAGCCTGACTACAAAAAAAAAACAATGTCGGTCAGTTCAGAAACAACGATTCCTGGGACCCCAAGACATGAATTGGCAGTGATTTCAATATTGGAAACCCCAATGCACTCATCAATGCATAAATTTTCAACGGATAACCTTAAATTACCATTTGAAACGCCATATCAAGAGTATGAAACATTCATATCAAATGAAGTTTTGAACAAATCATCACCCAGGAAAAATAATGAAACGAATTTGAGTGAATCCCCGCATACCCCACAAAATCGCAATAGTGAAGATTCAACTCTAACATTGGACCCCAATAGTTTTTTGAAACATTTAAAGAGCATCAAACATTTGGAAAATCGATTAAATTACAGATTTTTAGAACTTGAAGCCAAACTACGATTTTTGCGATTATTAACATCTGGAACTGATATCTCTTCAAATGAATTTGCTTCTATTGATTCTGATTCTGAACAATTACAAAATAAGTTAAACTCGTTACTAACGCAAGTTGAAGAATTAAAAAATATTGGCAAAACTTTACGTAAAAAAATTGGGAAATGTTTCCATCAAGCCGAAGTTCGACGTTGTGTTGAGGGGAAACACGTTCTTGAAGATGAAACCAATATGATGGTTGAAGAAATACAAAATTATCAAACATTTTTTCAATCTAATGGATTGGATGATTTACGTAACAATAATGATGATAATACAAATGTAGTTGAATGGGCAAAGGGGATTATGAGTGATAATATTTTTGGTGGTGACGAATTTCTAGAAAATAATTTATCAAAGTTAGATGAAGAGGTTGATGATCTAAGTAAATCATTAAAGGATATCGAAACTACATTTGAAAATGTTAACAAAGAAGAAGAATTAATCGATGAAGAGTTAATTATTCTCAAAAGAGAAAAGGAGGAATTGGAGAAACAATTGATTGAGATGGAATCACACGAAATCACGGAAGCGGATTTGAAGCTTATTGATGAACAAAGAGTTCTTGAAGAACTGGTGAGTATCTGGAAGTCATTTTGAACATTAGGAAAACGATTTTATTGTTATTCTAAAAAATTAGGTAGTACATGTATAATAAGGATTAAAAGGATAAAGTAAAGCAGAAGATTAGAGTAGATTAAAAGAATAATAAATAGGGTCTGAAAAGGGAATTCAATCTAAAGTTATTCATTGCGACGCATCAAAAAGGCACCCATAGCACCGAGATAACCTTCATGATTTAAAAAATAAGCCTTCTTTTCACCATGAGACCAAAAATTTATAGCAAAACTCAAAGTTCGTATAGTTTGATTATGATTTCTAATATAAGATCCAGCAAAATAAATTTTCTTCAAATTATAACGTTGTGCTTGTAGATATGCGATTTGACCAATATTATAAGATACGGCATATAATAATGAACGTGCAATATCTTGTTGATTAAATTTATCTAACCTTTCAACACGAGATAAATTTTTATCTTCATTTTTATCAACTACTTCTTTGAAAACTTTACCCATTGATGATGCAATATGATTTGATTTTAATCCTATTTTATCATAAGACATACCATAAATATCACCAACCAATAGATCGACGTTTTCATTATTACCATTTGATGCCATTTCTAACATTTCATCAAAACTATTACAATCGGTTAATATCGATAATAACCCCCATAATGTACCACCACCAAGTGAAGAACCACCGACTCTTTCAAAGTTCCCCTCATTTGGACCTGTAACTCTTATCATTGATACACCAGACCCTATATTGACCAATAGGTAAGGGTATACCAAAGATACCATTTGATTATTAGAAACTTTCTCTGGATTTGATTCAATAACTGATTCATTTTCACAATCTGTTTCCACATATTTATTATTTATATCATCATAATAGAATATTTCATTTTTAATACCTGTAATGAAAAAATCCATACCTATTATTAAACATTGCATTTCATCTTCTTTCTGAATCTTACAATTGAATTGAGTCAATTCACTCGTTAATACATCGTAATATTTATGAGAACCTCCACCAGTTGCAATCAACGTTATTTGTTTATTATTATTTACCAAACTTAAATTGGTTATCACTTTTTTAATGAATACAATGAATTCATTGATTTTATCGGTTTCAATCTTGTAGAAATTAATTCTAACACCATTATCCAATTTAGAATCTTTAGTAAAATATACCATTTTAGCCAATGAGCCTCCAATATCTATTGAAATTTCATTAATGTCTTGAATCTCATGATTCGGTAATGAAATGTCATTTGCATCAGGTAAATTATCGAATTCATATTCGTTCAAGTTACTTACAATATGAGCGTTAGAAACATTGAGTGGTTTCTGGTTATGACAATGATTGTGACGATATATGCTATTCTGTCGAGAAGACGACGTCGAAGAGACGGTGGAAGTCGTCGAATTAGTTAGAGTTTCACTGTTTACGTGAGAGAGTTTATCGTTGAGAGACATTTCCACGAGCTCTTTGTCAATGTCGTTGTAGATGTCGTTGTCGATGTCGTTGTCGATGTCGTTGCAGATGTTGTTGCAATTTTTGCTTTTGTTGGGTATATTTGCAATTCGATCGCTATTTGGTAGAAGATACGATGTGCTATACGACATGTAGGGTGTCGAGTGTAAGGTGTTGGATGTTGGGCCTAGATCTGGCAGGAAGAGTTCTATGTAATCGGGTCTTCCTTGGACGTCCGTTGCAGCGGGGGTGTCGTGGAGTTAAGTAGGTATGCGTGGATATACGAGCCCCACCTGGTCAGCACAGTTTTTCAGAAAAACCCGGTGAAAAGTAAAAAAAATGTTTCCTGAGGGCCGCCCGTTCGTGGATGCTGCACGGGGAAGACTCATGAGTCTTTTTTGGTGGGGGGGCGGCTATAGGAAACGGTGCAAAGCGTTTGCGACCGGTTTGCGGCGCATGATGTGTGGCGCAGGGATTACGGCGCAGAGAGGTGTTCATTTACCAAGAGGGAATTAAAGTATTATAATTATTAATAAAGTCATATATAAAAACAACGGTATAGAGAGTCTAGTTACCGAAGTGCTTGTCGTAACCAGTTAAGACGAATCTGAACTTGACATCACCAGATAACATTCTTTCCCATGCGGTCTTGACATTTGCTTCACTAATGTCTAATGTTTCAATCATTGGCTTGATGTTGTTCTTTGCTGCAACTTCTAACATGTATTCGATATCCTTTGGAGAACCAATAACGGAACCACTAACAGAAATGTTGTTCAGTAACATTTGGAATGGTGAAAGGGTTAATTTGTCAGTGATTGGAGGTGCAGTAATGAAAATCATTTGACCATATGGTGCAAGTAAGTTCAAAACTTCATCAATAGAAGTTTCAGAGAATGAAGATGCAGTGTTAATTAATAAATCAAGAGAATCTTCGTATTTGGTGGAGAAATCTTTTTCACTAGTGGAGATATAATGATCTGCACCTAAAGACATTGATAATTCTTTCTTTTTATCATTACGGGAAATTGCAGTAACTTCTGCACCTAATGCCTTAGCAAATAAAATTGCCATATGACCAATACCACCAATACCATTGATACCAACTCTAGTACCTTTCTTAACACCATATGTCATCATTGGTCTGAAAGCAGTAATACCACCACATAATAATGGAGCAACATCAATTGAGCTCATTGATTCAGGAATTTTAAATGCAAAATCAGAATTGACACGAACATGAGATGCGTAACCACCTTGAGAGTGAATACCAGTTTCTGGGTAAGTACCCATGTAAGTATCAACATGTGTCTTACAATTGTTTTCATTTCCCTTTAAACAACGGTTACAGTTTTGACAGGAGTCACATTCTGCACCAACACCGACTCTATCACCAACCTTGAATCTAGCATTTGGACCTGCTGCTGTAACAATACCGACGATTTCGTGACCAACCGCAATAGGAGTGTAGTTCTCACCCCAATCACCACTAGCAGCGTGGATATCAGAACCACAGATACCACATGCTTCAATTTTAATTTCAACATCCTTATCACGTAAATTTTGTGGTTCATAGGAGAATTCTTTTGGATTTAACCAATCCTTGTAGTCGATAACACCGATTGCCTTGAAAGTAGTACTCATTTTGTTTATTGATATATATTTCTTTGTTTTTTTTTATATGTTCTAAAATCAAGAAGGCAAAAAAATTAATTTCAAGTCCCTGAAGAAATACAAGCTTATTTATATTTAAACTTTAAAATTATTCCAGACATTTCTTTTTTTTTCCGCTCGGACATTAAGCGGAATTAAATAAAACACCGGTGGAAAAAATTAGCCCTCGCACTTGACGGGCCCCTAACGCCTACCACAGACTTTCGCTCTCTATCATTTCGCACTTTTTACCACTACTGTGCATTAATCATCAATGCCGAGACTCCGTGGAAATACGTAACACCTCCAAATTAGAGAATAATAATAGTTTTGTTAACGTAGTGTTAACTACGACGGATATATACTTTAAATATTAATATTAACTCGGTAAACTGAAATTCAAATTCAACTTCAACTTCCGCTGACGTCATGCCGTCAACGACACCTACCATTCAAGACCACTGTGTTCACCAGGGTTCGAACCCATGCACTCGATACCTGCACAAATCTTCTCCAATTCTTCTGCTTCAGCATTCTGTTTAGCAGTCAATGCAGCAGGATTAATCGTAACACCAGCTTCTTGTTCTAATGAATAATGTTTCTTAACCATGTCTCTAACTAATCCTTGGTAATATAAAACACCCTTCTCCTTAGTTGGATGTAAATAACCAGTATTATAGATACCGTTATTTAAGTTCTTTTGTGTTGCTTCACAAAGATTATAATCTTCAAGTTCAACTTGTTGTAAGAAATCAACAAATTCTTTCTTTTGAGCATCATTTGCTCCTTTCTTAGTATAGATATCATATTGTAAAATAGTTCTCTTTGCAGTAATTGGTAAAACTCTAATAGAATACCATGCTGGGGAATAACAATTGACACCATTAGTTGGGAATAAATAACACCATAATCCATTGAATTCTCCTCCTGGGTTTGCCTTCTTTGGTGCTGGTGTTTCAACTGTTTGCTTCTTCTTACCAAATCCAAACCATGAACTTTCTTGATCTGGATCTGCATTATCTTCAACGATTGAAATTTCTTCTTGAACAATCTTGGCATAATGTCTACAATAGTTACCCTTTGGTACAACTTTATAAGTTTCCATCTTAAAAGCTTGATTTAATCCTGGGTGAGCAGTTGGACAATGGTAACATTCTTGATATCCATCCATTAAAGTTTTCCAATTAAATTGTCCATCTAATTCATATGACATATGATATTCATAATCATCAAATTCAAATTCATCCATTTCATTTTCTAAACCTGCAAAAAATTCTTCAAATGGAGTAAAGTTTTCAGTATTGTCAAAATTAATGAAAACTAATCCTTGTCTTGATGTATGTGTTTTAATTTCATATAATGAGTTAGCCTTTGGATCAAAACCTTCAATATTTTCAAAATGTGGAGCTTTCTTCAATAATCCATTAGTATCATATGACCATCCATGATATTTACAACCTAAAACAATTGATGAACCTTGTTGCTTTCTAACAACTGGGAAAGCTCTATGTCTACAAATGTTATGGAATGCTTTAATATCACCTTCTTTAGTCTTGATAAGAAAAAAGTTCCAACCTAAAAGGTTGAATGCAAAATAATCACCTGCTTTGTTAAATCTAGATTTGTGAAGACAGAATAACCATGATTTAGCAAAAATTGCTCTTTTTTCAAAATCTAAAACTTTATCACTGACCCACCAAGATGCTGGTAATGTGTGAACACCTGGTAATAATTTATCAGATGCAAGATCTGGTGGTGGTGCTGATGGTTGAACTGCTGATTCAATTGCTACTGACATTTTTTTATTATGAACTTGTCCTTGTTCTAAAAGGGTTTTCTAACTGATATGGGTAATAAGGGGTAATGTCATGTTTATTTATACTCATGGCATGTAATCATCAACTCAGTCGATGCATGCCAAACATCAGAAAACAAGTTACCATAATAGGCAGTTTCTTCTTGCTACGAAACTCTTATCTCTCTTAAGCTCTATCTGTAGATTTGATAATCATGAAAGTGGTCTTTCGGAGAAAGTTCTTTCCTAAACCGGAACTTATGTCCACCTGCCTATTTCGGAATCTTCTTTCTAATAGCCGGTCACGTGACCTATTGGGCATTTTTTTTTTTTCTTCTTGGCTAATACTTGTCCACCCCCAATTGTAGTATTTAGCTCACCAAATCAGACAAGTAGAGCAGCAGTAGTTCGTGGAGCCTATTCTCATCTTTGAAGACAAGTGTGTATTTAGTGGTTTGAATTCTCCTGATCTTTCCTAAGTTTGTTCATTTACTTGAATGTATTCTTTGTACACGTTTCCACGGGGGACTAAACAGGAGTGAGCAGTCGTGGAAACTATTTTTTTTTCCCAGGAAATTTTTGTATACGATGCATGATGCATGTTTTAAAATAGTTTCTAGACACCAGCATTATATTAATAATTGATTTTTTTCTCAACACTTTCTACCCTTATAAAATCTCGTTACACAAATATCTTTTGGTTAGCATAGTAATTCTTGCAAATATCGCTTTTTCCTAGAAAATAATGGCAAAAAAGACACCAATTTTCACAAATCAACTTGTACCCGAGGATGGAACTTTTGAAATCAAAATTAATATTAATGACCAAGAAACTTTGAAAAAATGCAATGTACGATCAACAATTCAATGTAATCTTTTGACATCCTCGATTATCTATGATTTGACAGAAGTAAATGAAAATGATGGTAATTCATTCATTATCAGATTAAATGAAATTTCCACAATCAAACGATTGCATCTAAAAAATGATATAATCAACATCATCACCCACTTACCTGATAATGAAAAGAACTTGTCATTTTCACTATCTTTACTTAATTTGTTACAGCTCAGTATTGCTAATCTGAAACAGATTAACAAATCTATATCGAATTGCCTTCTTGACATCAATTTTGAAGTTAAGAATATATCAAATATCTATATTGATGAATTATCATTATACTTATACGACATAAACACTAATTCGAACAGTTTGAACATTGCCGATGACGACTCATCTGAATTGAGTTCTTTAAATTCCGAAATATCTGTGTCTTCATCGATTTTTCCAGTAAGTTCAATACGATCTAATCATTCAAATTCATCATTATCGTCCATCAAAAAAAGCATATCCAAAAAATCACTTACAAAATCATTATTTAAAAATAATAGACATAAGAATTTATTATTATTACCCAATTCAAATTCAAATTCAAACTCAGCTTCTGATTTATCCTTACATCACAACTCTAATTCCACATCTAAAACAAACTTGAGATCACTTTCAACATCACCAAATTTGACAGATGTGACACAGTCTGCATCTTCCTTGAGTCTCAATATATCATCATCTAATCCCGATAAATATCACGATGATACCGATGGATTTTTAATATTACAGATTGAATCTGCAACTGGATTGCCACCTTTTAGAAATTCTACCCATTTGGGTTATGATATGGATCCTTTCGTTGTTGTGTCATTTAGTAAACAGATTTTCAAAACATCTGTTTGTAAGCATGCATTGAATCCATCTTGGAAGAATCAATTGATTAATTTAAGAATTAGTAAATATTCATTCAATTTCAAATTAAAATTATCAGTTTATGATTTTGATTTCTTCACATATAATGATGATATTTGTTCTAATGTAATGAAGATTGATGAATTAATAACTGAATCAGAAGTCAATTATATGAATTTATGGACATATAAAAAAATTCCATTAGTTTTCTCAAATGAAGCATTAGCTAAAAAATCTCGTGTTAAATTAGAAAATTACCAACCTGAATTATCGATTAGATTTAAATACATCAAACTTGCTAATTTACTTAAATTTGATCATAATTTTAACCCCAGTAAAGAAAAGTGTCCACATTGTCATAAAACTGATAAAAGTAATAAATCTGCATTACAGCATTTATCAATATGTACAAACAACTTGAAGCCTAGTCAATTCATTCATAAGCAATTTACAACGTCTAACAATGCCTCGCGTAGATGGTATAGTAAAATTCTGGCTCATATTGCATATGGTAGATTAACTGTTGGGGGTAATAATGCCCATATATTAGTTCAAGATAGAGAAACTGGGTTAATCCTAGAGGAAAAAATATCAGGATTTGTTAAATTAGGTATCAGACTACTGTATAAGTCTGTCAAGTCTGATAATTCGAGTGAAAAGATTAAGAGAATGTTACGCACATTATCAATTAAGCAAGGTTCAAGGTATGATAAGACTGAATCCAAAAATAAAATTGCAGGATTTGTAAAATTTCATGGGTTGGACTCTACATTACGTGAATGTTTAAACTCAGACATCAAAAGTTATAAAACTTTCAATGATTTTTTCAGCAGGAAATTGAAACCTGGGGTAAGACCAATTGAAGGTGGTAATAATAATGAAATTATAGTATCTGTTGCTGATTCGAGATTAATTGTTTTCAATAATATCAATAATGCTAAAAACTTATGGATTAAAGGAAGAGGATTTACAATTGAAAAATTAATAAATAAGGAAGCGGGAGATTGTGTGGATTATTCTGTTGGGATTTTCCGTTTAGCTCCACAAGATTATCATCGTGTTCATTGTCCATTGAATGGACAAATTGTGAAAATCAATCATATTCATGGGTCATACTATACTGTTAATCCAATGGCAGTTAGATCATCACTTGATGTTTTCGGAGAAAATATCCGTACTGTTGTCACATTACGTACTGTTGAATATGGAGATGTTGAGATTGTGTTGGTTGGTGCAATGATGGTTGGAAGTATCATTATTACAGCTGAAACTAATACCGAAATTAAGAAAGGTCAAGAACTTGGGTATTTCAAATTTGGTGGATCAACAGTTATATTGGTAATATCTAATAGTAAGAATGATAATGGTAACTTTGAGAATATTGAATGGGATGGAGATTTAGTTTCAAATTCTAATAAAAAATTAGAAACATTAGTTAAAGTTGGTATGAGTGTTGGACACTCGACTAAACATGAAGGTTTTAAAAGAGGTTTTAAAAACGAAGTTAGTGATTTTGAAAGGCAAGAAGTCATTCGTAGAGTTACCGGATTGGGTGAAGGATATGGTGTTGGTGTTAGTATGGGTGATAATATAAAGGCTAAAATAGGTGGTATGATTGATGATGTTATGAGTGTTAGTCGGATCAAACCATTTAATGAAAAGGGTACTGATTTGGATGATATCGTTAAGAACGATTGGGAAATAAACGAATTGACTACATTAGATGGATTGAATGATTATAATTTTGGTAATGATGAGGACCTGGAAAACAATGTTGACATTGAACTATTTAATTCAGAAGTGTATGGGGACGTTGATGATATTGAAGATGATTCAGTACACAGCATCAACTTGTGATTACGTAAGTGTGTAATAGATATAATTTTATTATTAGAAAGTTACAATACTCGCGATATTTTCAAATGATGTGAAATCAATGTTTTAACTTTTAAAGAGGCAGTGATCTACTAAGGGCGGAAAAAAACCAGTCCATGGAGCATTACTCTCTGACATTTTTCTTTGACAAGGATGGCTAAGTTACACCAATTAAAGGACGTGGAAGCAATTTCAAAATCATTGGCTGACTTTATTGTCACTCAACAAAACGCAGTATTAGCTACAAAAGACTCATTTTCTGTTGCTGTCAGTGGCGGTTCAATGGTCAATATTCTTTCCAAGGCATTATTAAACAATAAAAATGTCGATTGGAGTAAATGGGTAATTTTTTTCAGTGATGAAAGACTGGTTCCATTAGATGATGAAGATTCTAACTATGGTGCATTTTCCAAGGCATTGTTGGAACCATTGGCACATAAAGGTACAATTGGTCCTAAGGTTGTTACTATTGATGAATCATTATTACATTTAACAGATTCACAAAATGATGGTAAAATTGCTGAAATTTATGCAGATGAAATTCCAAAAGAGGGAATTGATTTGGTTTTATTAGGATGTGGACCTGATGGTCACACATGTTCTCTTTTCCCAGGACATGCATTATTAAAGGAAGAAAAGTTAAGCGTTGCTGCCTTGAGCGATTCACCAAAACCACCTCCAAGAAGAATCACTTTAACCCTACCATATTTAGCAAAATGTGGTACAATTGCGTTTGTTGCTACCGGATCAAGCAAGAAGGAAGTTTTAAAAGAGATTTTCGCTGAAAACAGTTCCTTGCCATGTGCATTTGTGAACAGATTACCAGTTCATGGAGGGGTATGTTGGTTTGTTGATGAAAGTGCCGTTGCCTAAGTAAAGTGGCTCGTCATATTTGTAATGAAAGATTCGAGTTGGGAATTTTCAAAGACGAAAATTCCGAGCTGAAAATTTTTATTTTTTGCTGCAACAAATATATTTATTGTGTGCATTCCAGGACTTAGTGTTCCTCTTTCTGACTCTAGGTAGAAATATATATCTGTAACTAATATAATATACAATGGCACAAGGAAATTTGAAATTATCTAAAAAGAAAGCAGCACGTGTGACGAAACACCAAAAAAATCCAAAAGCTGCTGCACCAAAAATCTATAAAGTGAAAAACGTCACTGCAAAGGAGAAACAAGTTCATAAGTTGGCCAAACAACATCAAGCTAAGCTTGTTGGTAACACTGAAAAATTGATAAGTAGCCGTGTGGGGCATTTGGAAATGTTGAAGGGTGATCGTAGGACATTGGAAAGAGAAGAGAGATTAAAACAAGAAAAGGCTAAAAAATAGAAGCTTTATTAGTAATTATGTATTCTAACAGTTGTGTAATCTCTTATATCTTAATACAATTTATTTTCTGATATTTTGATGCATAAAGATCACTTTCACTATTCGAATCTTGACGAAACATCTTTTATGATTTCCTTACGAAGTTCATCGTGAAGAGTTTTCGCAGAGTTGAATAAAGTCTTTTGAAGAGCAGGAGTAGTCTCTTGGGATTTTTCCCTGTTGATTTGTCTCTGCCTCTGTATAGATATAGGTACTGGAGGTCCCTTGGTCATTTTGTCTGAGGGAAGAAGATTATACATGATTGCTGAGAAAGGAACCGCGACAGAAAATTTTGTAATAAATTGTAACAATTGGGAAAAAATGGCTGCATGATAAAAATAACAGATTTTTGTAGTAAACTGCCGGATTAAGCACTGGTTCTTTTGGCAAGCATTACCATCTTCATCTGCGCAATGAGACTTTTAGCAATTGCTGCACTATTGAGCAGCGTTTTAGGTGATGGTGCGGTATTCAACTTTGCGAATGTTGGACGTTCGATTGACATCACTACACGGGAAGCTACACTTAATTTAGCCAACAGTTTTGGACTAAATAACGAGTACGAAATTGATTCCAATGTTGATTTGGAACATATCGTTTTAGATGAATCCAATGTTGTTGTTGTTGTGAAAGGGGTCGAAGAACCAAAGGATTTTTTCTCCAAATATGGAGTTTCACCAGAATACAATTTCCCTGTCGGAAATAGTGTAACACAATTATTGAAAAAGATTCCAAGAGATGAGGATAAGTTGAAGCTGTCCAATAATTTCATTGTTTCTCAATCAATGGCATACTTGAAAAGAGTCTGGAAGGAAAGAGTGCAAGGTGTTGAGAGTGATTTGGCACAATTGGCATATTTTCTTGAAGCTAAAGATAGTGATAGTAAGGTTATTGCATTCATGCAGCCATCAGATGCACTTGTGAAGTTGCTTGCTGAAAATGGACAAGCAACAGTTGTTGTTTTGCCAGAAGATAAAATCAAGAGAGATCACATTGCTCCATCTTCCAATTCAGTATTTACATCCTCCACTCCTGGATGTTACGCCAATCAACTTGCATGTATTGAGGAAACCGATTCATGTTCCGGGCACGGTATTTGTACCCTTGCCGGATCATGTTATAGATGTCTCTGTTCTCCTACTGAGGAAAACAACAGAACTACTCATTGGATGGGTGTTTCTTGTGAAAAGATTGATTACTCGGCACCATTTCATCTAATCTTCTGGACCAGTATTATTGTTGTTCTCCTAGGTGTTTCTGGTATCAAATTATTGGCAAGCTGTGGATCTGAAGAATTGCCAGGTGTCTTACAGGCTGCCACCATGCAAACCAAGAAAAATGTCTAATAGTATAACATAGTATTGCATCGTATAGTATAGCCACAAGTATAAATATAAATAATGTAACTACAGATAAAATTTACATGTATGAACCCACCGGCCCTTGCAAATGCCACTACAGAGACAAAAGCAATGAGCACTAAGACGGTTCGGGATAATCACTCCCCTCACTCTCGCCAGATGCATGACGCCCCAAGCCGTACAGATGCCGCATTCTACAAGTAGAAAAGCAACACAGTCAGGGCAACACGTAGAGCATTGGCTTGCCGCACGATTGTTTATAAGAGCCATTCATTAGGATTAAATTTAATCAACTTGGTGGGCGAACTCTCTTTTATATACGCGAAACGGTCTTTTCACAACATACATTTTACACAGAGAGGGTTATTCTTGAGAATAGCCGTCAGCCTTAACATTACATATCACAGTAAACAACAACCTGAGCAAATATGGACATTGTAGTGCGGTATGCGTCGGGACTCCCCGATACAGTTGTCCATTTGGATGAGGATGTTTCTGTTCCACACGAGCTAAGAAACGAAATACGGAAACAACATCCGGATTTAGCACACAGAAGATTAAAATTACTCTACAACGGACGACTTCTTTCGACAGAAACCACTACGAAGAATTTGAAAACGCCTTGTTATGTGCACTGCATAGTAGGTGATCTTCTCACAGACGAAGAGATTGCTGCTGAAAATGATACCCAACCACAGAGACAAACGAGAACGGTGCATGGATTTGACAGATTAACGGGATTTTCACAGGGCGACATCCAACAGTTGCGTCAGCAGTTTGCCCAGATATATGGTAACAATGCCAACACAGAATTGGAGGATCAGTGGATTGATTCTGTAGTGGGACCGAATGGTGCCAATACCACCACTGCTATCAACAATGCCAATATTAATACGACAACCAATCCCGAATCACCATTATTGATGCTTCTCGCTGTTTCTGTTGGATTTGCTCTTGGGGGGTTGGCTCTTCTGCTGGTTCTGATAGATGCCGGTGGTATCTTTGGCAAAAGAACAAAGATTGCCGTTTGCAGTGGCATTATTGTCAACATCTCCTTTGCCATACTGAAATCCGGTGCTGACTGAGCCATCCCGTTTGAGCTATTTGATTATGTAAGCGGGGTTTTTTTTAAAGTAAATGTGGATTCAACAGGGATTTCAGGTGTTTGATGTGTTGGACAAAATTTGTGTGTACAGTTTCTTTTTTTTCTATTAAGTAACAGCAGTGATGTTTGGTTGGGGGAAGAAAGCGCCTAAAAAGGAGTGGAAAGTCAAAGAGGACGATCCGCTTGTCACGAAAATCATCGACGAACCCCCAAAAGATCGTCATGATAGTTACGAAGATATAGCCACCGATAATCACAGAGAGATTTATGAAAATGTGGTCAAACATTTCAAGGACACTGATCTTTATCCAACAATCGAGACTAACTGTCCAAAGGATAAGTATTCTCCTTTAAACGAACACGAGAAATTATGGCTTTCAAAGCAATGTTTCCTGAGATATTTACGTGCATGTGAGTGGAATGAGTCCGATACAATCAAAAGAATAACCAATTCTATTGCATGGCGTAGAGAATTCGGTATTGCAGGTGGTGAGTTTGATAAAGTTACTGCAGACTTAGTGGCCAATGAAAATGAAACTGGTAAACATCAAATCTTTGGTTTTGATAATTCCAATAGACCTTGTTTGATACTTTTAAATGGTAGACAGAATACTAAATCTTCAAATAAACAAATTCAACTACTAATTTATATGCTTGAGAGATGTATTGAATTCATGCCTCAGGGCCAAGATAAATTATGTCTCTGTGTGGATTTCAAAAAATACCCAGAAGCTTCAATCTACGATCCAATGGTACCACCTGTCAGTATTGGTAAATCAATCTTGTATATTTTACAATATCATTATCCGGAAAGATTGGGTAGTGCTTTATTTATCAACATACCCTCATTAGTCAATATTTTCTTGAAGATATGTTGGCCTTTTGTTGATCCATATACAAAACAAAAATGTAAATTTGATGAACCATACGCTAATTTCATTGATTCAAAGCAATTACCTATCAACTATGGAGGAGATGTTAATTATGAATATGTTCATGATGATTACTGGGATGATTTCATCAACAAAGCTGAAATTAAGCGTAATCAAATGTTAGAGAATTTTAATAAATTAGGTTCACAGATAGGTTCATGTGAATGGGAGTTAAGAGATGGTATATGATTCTTATCTTTATTTATTAATTTTTATTTATATTTTCTGTTATTAATACATACTTTCTAGACACTAATTCTATTTTCTCATTAAAATATATAATGTTTCTTGCTTCAAAGCTCCCAAATTTCTATAATTACCTTCTAAGCACATCAATAAACCACCAAATGAACAATAAACAGAAATCTTGTTGTCTTTTCCTTCTTCAAATTTATAAACGGTACCATGCATAACATAATCATAATCATCCATCAATGATCTTTGATTGGATTTTAATGGTCTCCATGATCCATTTGCACCTGTAAGTTCATCACCTTCCATACTAGAATCTTCTCCGTCTAATGATAGAGATTTAGCAAGTGTGATAGTTAACGTATCATTTTCAGAGACGGGGAATAATTCATGACTTATATCTAATGTAATTTTGGTTTCTTGTGAGGAGGTAGAGTTAGCAATTATTCTACTCACACGATCATATCTTGCTGCATCGATACTTTCAACGTTGAATATATCATCAAATAATGTGGAAGACATGGTTTAGTTGTTTATTTTAACTTGGTTGCAATTTGAATAACAATAATTTAGCTTCATCAACTTGATAATATATTTGTTATTCAGTTCATGAAAATCACAATTCATGTTGGAAAAAAAAAAAATTTTAACATATTTTCCATCGTAACGTCGCGTCGCTTGGGTTTCTTATTATTTTAAACCTGTTTCATGTTACTCCAAATTTTACTGTTATTATTCCAATTAGTTCAATTTGTTGTTTTCTTTGATTAGATAATTGATCTATTGTTTCATTTTCATCAATGGCTCGTTCTAAATCGAAATACATCAAATTGGACAATTTGAATGTTCATTCAGAGGAAAATCCAGCTGAGTTCCAAATAGATAATCAGTTTGATGATGGATTCAATATTGATGATGATGATCATGATGATCTAGAAATGGGTAATGATCACCTTGATTATTATCCAGATACAAGACGTCGTGGGCATACATCCTTGGGAGAGAATGAATGTTTAAAAAATAAAGTTTGGAGTGGTTTTAGAGATTTGAAAAAGAAGTTTAGTACCAATAATTCAAAGAAATTATTAGCTGCTATGGGTATCTTTATTGTGGTGTTTATATTTTTTGCTATCATGTTTTTTACAGGAAATGGTTCAGATGCTAATATTCCTGGAGGTTCAATTCATGATCCTGATGTAAATCATCAATTTCATGATGTTGGTGATGGGAAAGTTGATATTCCTGATGCTGATAATGATCATGACAATCAAAATCAAAATAGTGATAACAATCAAGAAACTCCTCAATTGGCTAAAATGAGTTTAGATGATATGAGAAAAGGAGACTATTGGGTTTTTGATTATCAGTTAAATTTCATTGATTTTGAAGAAGGTGTGACAGAAACAGAAAAGTTGACCAAAAGAGACCATGATAAAGAACATGATGATGATAAGGAACATGACGATGATGACGATGATAAGGATGACGATGATAAGGATGACGATGATAAGGATGACGATGATAAGGATGACGATGATAAGGATGATGATGATAAGGATGATGATGATAAAGAACAAGACGATGATGATAAGGAACACGATGATACTGATGATCATGAGGATAAAGAACATAGCGATGATCGTGCTGATCAAAAACAAAGCACAAACAAAGACAAGGGTTACTATCTCCATCAAGTTGGTAGTGAGATATGGTTGAGACAAGCGGCTGATTCTGAGTTCAATAGGAAAATTATTGACCTTAACAGTCTTACATATAATGGAAATGTACTAAATCCTACATTGGTCTCAATCACTAAATCGCTTGATCAAATTATTGTATTTTCAGATTCTGTTAAACAATGGAGACATTCATCATATGCCAAATATTGGCTTGTGGATGTTCAATCGCTTAGTGTTGAACCTGTTTATTACTTGGCCAAAAAGGAAAATGATGTAAACACCATCTTTCCTGTATCCCTCAGTTATGCCGCATTTACACCAGATAACAACTACATCTATTTCAACTATGAAAATAATATCTTTTTAAGAGATGTGAAAACTGGCAAGTTCATAAAAGTTACTAAGGATGGTGATCTAACTAAAATTTCAAATGGTAAACCAGATTGGATTTATGAAGAAGAAGTTTTAGGTAGTGATAGAGCCATTTATTGGGATGATAATGGTTCAAAGTTTGCATTTATTCAATGGGATGATACTGATGTACCTATTTATAACTTGGAATTTTTCGGTAATGAGGAATATCCAAAAATTGAAGAATTGAAATATCCAAAACCAGGTTTCCAAAATCCAAAAGTTTCATTATACGTTTACAATATAAACAATTCAAAATTAATTAAAATCAAGCAACCCGAACAAGAAAAGTCTGATAACAATGTTGAGTCATTAGGTGATGATTTTATCATTTATCAAACCGTTTGGTTAAATGATAACGAATTGTTATTTAAAAGAACAGATAGAACAAGTAGAAAAATTCAAGTTTGTGTTTATAATTTAAAAGAAAACAAGACTGTGATTGTAAGATCAATTAATACTGATAAATATAATGGTTGGTATAAAAACAATGGAGATATCTTTGTTTTACCTAATGATTTGGGTTATATTGATGTTGTTGTTTATGAGAACCATGACCATTTATCCCATTTTAAGAATGCAACGGATTCTGAAGGTGATTTATTAACTGGAGGTGATTGGGATGTTATTGATGGTGTTGCTGGATTTGATGAATCTGATAATTCGGTATACTTTATTGGTACTGCTGGTAATGCATTACAAAGACAAGTTTATAAGGTAGGGTTGACTGATGCATCATTGAATGGTTTAACTTCATTGACTGATATTCATTCATATTCATTAAAAGTTTCTAAATATGGTAAATATGCATTGATGAAATATGCAGGTCCAGGATTACCAACTCAAAAATTGGTTGAGTTGAGTAAATTATCAGAAGATCCATCATATTATCAAAGTTTAGACAATTTAAATAATGCCAATGATGTTGCGACTATGTTAGAAAATTATCAATTACCTACCAAAGAATATAAATCTTATACTTTAAAAGATGGTGTTAAAGTAAATGTTGTTGAAATTAAACCAGCAAATTTTGATGAAAATAAAAGTTATCCACTTTTAATCAGTGTTTATGGTGGTCCAGGTATTCAAAAGGTAAGTTGTGATTTCAATTATGGATTTGAAGAAATTGTTGCATCATCATTGGATGCTATTGTTTTATATATTGATCCAAGAGGTACAGGTGGCTTAGGATGGGATTATAGATCATATGCTAGAAATAATATTGGATTCTGGGAACCAAGAGATATAACTGAAACTACTGAAATGTATGCAAATGATAATGAGTATATTGATATTGATAGAATAGGTATTTGGGGTTGGTCTTATGGTGGATTTACAACGCTGAAAACTTTAGAATTTGATCAAGGAAGAGTTTTCAAGTATGGTATGGCTGTTGCACCTGTTACTAACTGGAAATTATATGATTCTATTTATACTGAGAGATATTTAGGAAGTCCTTCGATTGAAGAAAGTTATGCAGATGCTAAGATTGAAAATATTGAAAGTTTCAAGAAATTGGATAGATTTTTAATTATGCATGGTACAGGTGATGATAATGTGCATTATCAAAATACTTTACATTTATTAAATGAATTTGATATTCATGGTATTGAGAACTATGATGTGCATGTTTTCACCGATTCAGATCATTCGATTGCGCATGATAACGCCAATGTTATTGTGTATGACAAATTATTCAGCTGGATTGGTGAAGCTTTTGGAAGATAAAGCCTTTATAAACTATTTTTTTAGTTGAAACTTAAAAGTATAAATCGTTATATTTTCGTAAGAGAAGAAGAAAAGTATTATTGAGGGGGGGAAAGGTGAATGGTGAGTGGTGGATTTTCGGAAATTCTTTAAGGTCTTGAATGATTAACAGTACCACAGTGTTTACAAGTTCTCAAATTGAGATCACTGTCGAATTTATCAATTGCAGATTTAACTTGAGTTCCTAAATCATGGCAGTGGAAAGCTTCTTCATGACAAATTTCGCCACAACTCTTACAATACCATCTCATTTGATCTTTCATACTTGAAGGTCTATCTTGTTCAAGCACCACTCCTACTGTGTTTGCAAATCTGACAGGGCTATGAGGGGTATTTGGAGGTAATAAGAAAGATTCACCTTCCTTGATAGGAATATCCTGGAATTTACCATCATTGACAACTTTCAAAAGCATATCACCCTTAAATTGATAGAACCATTCCGGAGTCTGATTAATATGATAATCAGTTCTTTCATTGGGACCCCCGACAATCATTACTGTAAAACCGCCGGTTTGTAGACAATAATTATTGACAGGTGGTTTTAGTCTATCCCCGTTCTCTGCAATCCATTTGTGAATGTTAATTGGAGGACCGAGTGGGACTTTGGAAGTTATGGAAACATGGAAATTTCGTGTGAACACGCATCTATTACTGATAGCTAAATTGCGCAATCCTCTGGAAAACATTCTTGGTTTCTATATTTTATATGATTGTTGCGACTAATACCAAACAGATTAAGGAAAGTAAACCCGTCTAACAGATGAGTTGGTTGGTAATTTGTGTCGTTCTGGAAGGAAAAAAAGTGTAGCTGGTCCTGAGGAAACCGTAAACCGTTACTGAAAAATTGGGTTTCCTTCTCGGACTGGCGATGCGAAAACGCATGTTTTTTTTCGCTCTTTCTCAGTTTATTGAGGGAAGACTCCGGATCGGGTCATTTTGATCGGGCCAGTACGTAGGCTGCGGCAAACTGGGCTGGAAATCGGCTCTGGAAAAGCGGGCTATTGGCAATGACGGTCTTCCAGCCATGTGATTCCTATAGTGTGAAGACCGGTTTCGTCAAAAAAAAATAACATCTCTCCATTGACGGAAAATCTGGTGGTTTCTTACGTAAGCCTCTGCACATCATCATGTTGAGATAATTTGATTATCCCATTAGGTAATCATAAATATTACGTCGATTAATTTGCATACGACGATGTAACATATGATTATGTAACATTACATGAAGATCTTTTGGAATGTATTGTTACATGAAGATCTTTTGGAATGTATTGTTACATGAAGATCTTTTGTGGCGAAAAGTTACATGACAACCGTTTGTGGCGAAACGCTATATGACAACCATTTGATACGCAATGTTACATGACAATCATTTGATACGTAACGTTACATGAAACAATAGGTGATCATAAGGAGTATAACATTAAATGAAGATCACACGAAAATGTAACACCCGACTTGTAGCTTACGACATGCAACATGGATCCTAATATAGAACAAAATGGAGGTATAAAAAGAACTCGATGTACACTTATGTTCTGAAAAGAAAAATATTATAGTTTAGTTAAAAGTTCTCTTATAGGACATCCGAACTTATATATACATATATAAAACGCAACTAAATTGTCAATCAATCAATATAATAATAAAAGATGTCAGGTAAAGAAGTTAATTACTCAATGGTGGATATTGATACCACTATGAAAATGCTTAATAATATGTATTCAAACAAAGAAATTAATCCAAATGACTACAAGGAACACATCAAGACAATCTTACAATCTAACCTGATTTCCAAGGAGATCGCAGAAGGATACGAGTTCATTAATAAATTCAGAATTAATGACTCGAACAAGACTTATTCAAGAATCGAGAATTCAAATGAAAATCTTTCAAGTATTAATTACTCAAAAGAGAAAGCAAATTTCTTTGCATCCCAATATGGCGACCAGAGTGAAGGGCTGAACAAATCGGCATCTCACAAATTGGCAAACTCTAAAGCTACTCGTGAAATTGATTTATCAAAATATGAAATGGAGAAAGTCGCTCAAGATTGTCTTCTACACAAAGAAGAGCTATGTAAGTGTATAATTACAAAGGAGACCAACGAGTCAACTCCATATTTCACAACACTTAACCAACCAGCAGAGTTTGGTGCCTGGGCTATACAATTAAATAGAGTCTTAGCCGGTGTTAAGTTTACTGAAATCGTTGTTCAATCCTTTGAATTGAACGGGGAAAGCTTCTTACATCCAGAACGTTATCATGGTTGTAAAACATTCGATCGTACTATTATTGATGTCATCAAGAATTCGGTTTCCAAACAAATTGCAAACCATATTGATTCCAAGATTAAAAAACATAAGAACAGTGTTCATGTTGTCGCTCGTGTCTTGGAAAAATTAAACATCCCAACAAGTGTTGCGATGATGCACATCCAATTGAATGAGGTAAATAATCCAGATACAGATCTGCATAAATTGAACAAAATCCTCGAATCAATCATTAATGGTAAAGAAATCACTCATTTAGAATTCGATGATAAAATTGCATGTAAAATTATTTTAGATTCTGGCAAATTACCACTTTACTTTGTTATGCAATGGGAAGGTTATCAAGAGTCATTGAAAACATTAAATAATTTACAAAAGAGTATTGAAAATCTGATTGAGTATACTACATTATTTGAAAAGAATAATAAGCAAATCAATCACACTCAAGTCAATAGCAATGACAATGGAAAACCTAATGAAAATCAAGGTAACACCAAGAGTAAATATTGTACCTATTGCAAAACTAAAACTCACAATACTGCAAATTGTAGAAATTTGAAAGCTAAGAAAGCAAGTGGTAAGAAAGATGCTGAAATGGCCAAATGACTACAAGGAACACATCAAGACAATCTTGCAATCTAATCTGATGTCCGAAAGGATTGCAGAAGGAAACGAGTGTATTAATAAATCCAGAATTAATAACCCAAACAATACTTATTCTAGAAACAAGAATTCAAATGAAACTTACCCAAGTATTAATTACTCAAAAGAGAAAATCAAATTCTTCTCATCCAAATACATCAGTTCTCCTCCGAGCAGAGTAGACTAGACGAATGATCGGATAACTGGTTGCCATCAAATGAATACCTAGTGAATCCAAGCCCACTTTTGTACGTATCTTTAGAGTGGGTTGTTACGTTTGTCTCATTGCCAGTCGAACCACGCGCAGAGGCAGGGGCAACGGCAGGGGGGTGAGGCACTGTTGTGCAGATTGTTGATATAAAATTATTTATCAGACCAGTCAGGCCATTTGGAGGCTCGGTTCGGAGCGGAACAGATACGCGAAACAAAGACGCCGCATGGAACCTGCAACGGACCACTTATCCAGGTATGTGTGGCACTGCGGTCTCAGTGCTGATCTGGGTGCTGGCCCTAGTGCTGGACCTGGTGAAGCTGGACTGGATTCATTAAATAATGCACACCACTTTCCCGGACGCCTTGGACGTGCTCACTCTATGCAGAGCAAGATTGTACTGTTCCCATCCACGGAAGATACTATCGATTGGAGTGTCTAAACTATTATTATCCCACATGGTGTGGAAAACTTCTTTGAATGTAGGATCGTACGATAGTTTAAAGGTGTAGACAGGGAATTCATATAGACCTAGTTTGTACAAGAGCCAATATTTCAATGATTTGTAACTTGGCAATATCAAAGAAAGAAGATTTGTAGAATATAGATCCATTGAATTGACACCATAAACTCTTGAAAATGCGCCATCTTCTACTGGCTTCTTAAGTATCAATTTCAAGTATTTAAAATAAGAATCATTTCTAACACAATCCAAAATCAAATCAAACTGACCGTTGTTCTTAACAAATTCCAGTAATTCATTAATGTTTTTCAAATCACCTTCAGTGTAATCAATTCTCAAGTCTGCACCATTTTTTTCGAGTCGTTGTTCGGATCTGTAGGAGCATGTCACAACAACTTTATTGGCATCCATATATTTTTTAGCAATCTCCACTGCATATGAGCCAACAGATGTACCTGCACCAATAATCAAAATATTCTTACCCTTTAATGCACCTTTAAAGTTTTTCCCTGATTTGATATCTCCCTTCAACAATCCCAACTTTATTGCACCATAACCTGTGGCGGCAACACATGGTAAAGATGCAGCTTGTTCGTGAATCATTCCTTTAGGAATTTTATCACAAAATATACATTTTTTAGGATTAACAACTATATATTGGGCAAATGTACCATTAATTGATAACGGATCAAGTCTAAACCCAAAAATTGAATCACCTACCTTATACTCTGATTCATCACCTGCTTTAACAACAATTCCAGAAAAATCTCCACAATACACTTTCCTTCTAGAACCAATGAAAAATAAACTCAATCGATGAATAAGAATATCAATTGGGTTGATAGACACTGCCTTCACTTTAACCAACACCTCCTTTGATTTAACATCCAACGGTATTGGTATGCTGGTCACCGATAAGTTCCAGAAACTGGAGTAAGTTAGTGCCTTACTCAAAAGCATACCATTAACAACGGGGCACTCAAATCTTTCATCAATCTCCTGTTTAATCATGAGGTATTACTTGTAACGTGTAAATATATAAAATGCTAATAATATATAACAAAAGTTCCTAAAACCAAAATAAAAACAAAAAACAACCCGTTGGGAACAACAAAAAAAAAGAAACTCACACAAATAATAATAAAGTGGAGAATCTCATTTAATTAATCTTAATTAATCGACAATTCATTGGTTGTATTGAAACCGTTATGGTATTTTATTTGCTACCATCAAAGAATTAAGTTTGGCATGTAGTGTTTAAAGATCATGCGATAATTTTAACATTAAACGTTATTTATAAATTAAATTTTATTAAATTAAAATATTTTTTTTTCTTAACATTACGTAAGTCAAATTTAACATGAAATTGTGACATTTGGAAAACCCAATCTATTGAAAAGATATTATTATTTCATACATTTTCCAATAAACCAATAGTCACTTATCGACAACATGAGTATACGAAGAACAATAGTCAACGTTGGGAATAAAAAAATGTACATGGTCTCCCCATTACGACGTTTATACCCAGAAACGGGATTAACAGTTTCCAAATTAATGGAAATTTGTCCTAATAATAATAAATCTGCATTTTTAACAATTTATAGAAACATGATAAGGAATATTCGTTATTTACAAATACATACCTTTTTCAAAAAATCATTGAAAACATTAATTAAAGTTCGTATTAGACAAGATTATTCATATAGGAGAAATATTATATTAAATGTTAATTATCCATCATTAACACAAATTGAACTTTATCAACGATTAATCAATACTTTGAACTTCATACATAATGCAACATTAGATGATCCTGAAACAAATAAAACCGCACGTCCTGTATCAATGGAATATAAAATATTAAATGCAATATTACAATATGAAATATCAAAGGGACTCCCTAATGGTATAAAAAATAAATTAAAATCAACATTTTTCACATTACAAGATTATACCGTTGCCAGAAATTCCGAAAGAGCCCTTAATATGTCAGATAATGATGATTCCAATAATATATGGTGGATAGATCAAGATTCTGGCATGTTTAAAAATAACGTTTGTTTCGATTATATTAAAGAAATTGAAAATTTGGAATTATCTACATTTGTTGAAAAAATGGTGTATGCAAATTTAAGTTTTGAAAAAGTTATAGTAACGATGAATGAAGATGCCGCATTACTTCTCTAATGAGTTAATAAAATAATGGTTGTAAAAGTAGAAAATGTTAATATAATAAAATATATAAGAACTATAAAAAGAATTGAACTAAATTGAAGTGAGAAAGTATTTATTTAAGTAAAATAATCAAAAAGAATTGAAAATAAATGAGCATCTAGTAGATTAAGACAAAAAGATTGTAATTTCACAAAATGTAATTTTAAACAAAACCTCATTTACCAACCTAATGAACTCTTTACATTGATTGGAGCAGAAATTTCAGGAATATGATTTGGTCTATCATCTTTCGGTTTGATAACATTGAATATTAAAGAAAGAGGATTGTTGCTCTTACTTTGTTTTTGAGATTCCGAATCACTTAACCTAACGTCACCAACGGAATTACTATATTCTAATTTTTTATGAATGTTTTCTTTATCATAATAATCAGAATTACTATCAAAAGATGATACATCTTCTTCAATGTTGTTATTCATATTGGAAGTTTTATTCATTCTTCTTTTTAAGAAATAAATGATTACACCCACATAAATACTAACACCAGCAACACATCCAACAACAATACCAATAATATATTTCTTATCTTTTCTTTTAATAGTTGGAATTGATGATGTTGTTAATGCATGAGAATCCATTGATCCTAATGATTGGAAAATTTGATTTTGTGTTTCACCACTTTGAGAATCGGATTGTTGTTGATTCGAAGACCTAACTGCAGCTTTATTTAATGAATCAATTAATCCATCAACTGGAATTTTTGGATCAATTAATGATGATAATGTGTTGGCAGCAGAATTATTACCATTGAAAATATCTGATGAAGAATCTAAAATATAATTTTGTAGTTGAGAAATGGATTTTTCATCAAAATAAACTTCTGCAACAGTAATCATATAATCAACTTCAATTGATGAATATGGAACTAATTTTTTAACAATAACATCATCAGAATTAATATCAGGGAATGCACCGGATAAAATAATTGGTAAATATTCAAAAATTTGTGCAGATGACAATGAATTTTGAACAATAAATGCATAATTCAATGGTTTTTTAAAACCAATTGATACAAGCTTATAATCTGGGACAGTACTAACAATTGCAGTTGGCATAATTGCCTTTGGTAATAATGTTGTGGTAGTTGTAGCCATTAATGTAGCTTCGGTGGCAGTATCTGTTGTTGTAGAACTTTCTGCAATAATGAATGTAGGAAGCCATGATTCAGGAGCTGCAATTCTGGAAGTTGATAATGTTGATGATGATAATGTTGTTGATATTGGATCGATTGGTTGTTGTGGAATTGGAGTTGCCGTGGATTTGGTTGTTGGAAAATTGAAAGTAGTATCCAACTCAACAGAAGTTGTTACTAATGAATTATCAGGTTGAGCAACAGATAGAGTATCTGGATTGAGTATCGTAGATGATACAGTGATTGCCGTGGATACTGATGTTGAAGAAGTATCTAATGTACTTGATGTAGTAGAAACACTGGAATCCAATGAAGTATTTGTATATTCAATTGTTCTACTTGATGTTGATACTCTTGATTCAGTAGACTTGGTAGATTCAGTAGCAGTACTCAAAATTGGTTCAGTTGTTTCTGATGAAGAAGAAGTAGTTTCAGAAGACTCGGTTGCGCTCTCAGAAGATTGGGTGGTGGTATCTGTTTCTGATGTATCAATATCCATTGAAGTTGAGGTGTTATCTGTAGATGTTGATGTTGAGGTTGATACCGATGATGATGTTGTTTCTAGAATTTGAGAAGTGGAATCTATTGCTGGTGATGGTGTTGTTTCTAGAATTTGAGAAGTGGAATCTGATGTTGTTATTGTTGGAGTGATTGATGTATCAAGAGATGATGTTAAAGTGTCAATTGTTGGTGTAACTGTAGTATCTGGTGTTGCGGTTGAAATGAGAGAAATACTGGTATCAGAAGAAGCGGTAGTAATTTCTGGAGTGAATGTTGTAGTTGAATCGATTGAAGGAGTAGTAATATCTTGAATTGGAGTAGTTGTAATATCGGTTGGTTGACTCGTAGGTGATGTAGTAATTTGTGGTGATTCAGTGGTTGTAATTGGAGATTCTGGTGTAAAAGTGGTGTCTGGTAATGGTGTAGTAGTATCAGAAATTGGTGTAGCAATGGTATCATCATTCGTTGTTGTTGTCTCTGGAGCTAAAGAAATAGAAGGTGTAAACGTTTCAGATAATGGGGTAGTAACTGCATCCGGAGTTGAAATAGATGTAATATCTGGTGTTGGAGTAGTAGCAGTACTAGTGGTAGTATCGGGAGTAATAAAACCTGGTATCGGTTGTCCTGTAGTTCCATAACTTGCAGAAGTAGTATCTTCGATGGATATACTGGAATCTGATGTTAAATCAGGAGAAAAAGTGGTGGTTGCAGTTGCTGATGTTGGAACTCTTGAAGGTCCTGGATTATATGAAGGTTGACCAATATTATTTAAATAATTTGAAGAAGCAAACATCTTAACAGAATGCGCCACCGTTACTGAATTGGCATCAGTGGATGAAGGAATTTCACTAGATGTAGTTGAAGTAGGGGTATCGGAAACAACCATTGAAGTGGTAGGCTCAATAGAGCTTAAGTCATCTGATGTTGAAGTTATATCAGCAATTGTATTTGAAATTACAGCGTCCGTAGTGGATGGAGTAATGGTATCAATAGGTTGAGTTGTAAAATCATATTGAATAGTACTAAAATCTACAGAAGATGCTGGAGTATCATACTGAATGGTATTATAGTCTATTGATGTATTTGGTGTTGTTGGTTCATTATTTTCTGCTAAAGTATCCTCGGTATGTTCAGATGATGTTGTTGTTGTTTCAGATGTTGGTATCTCAAGTGATGTTGTTGTTGGTGTTGAATTTATTGTTGGTATTTCAAACATTGGCGATGGAGTTGTTTCTGATGTTGGTACATCTAATGATGTTGTTTGTGGAGTTGTTTGCGTTGTTGGTGAATCTAATGATGTAGTTTCAGGAGTTGATTCGTATGTTGGTGAATCTAATGATGTAGTTTCAGGAGTTGATTCGAATGCTGGCGTTTCTGATGATGTAGTTTCAGGGGTTGATTCGTATGTTGGAGCATCAGATGATGTAGTTTCAGGGGTTGATTCGTATGTTGGAGCATCAGATGATGTTGTTTCCGGTGTTGAATCTATTGTTGGTGTTGCAAACATTGGTGATGGTGTTGTTTGCGTTGTTGGTGAATCAAATGATGTAGTTTCAGGGGTTGATTCAAATGCTGGAGTTTCTGATGATGTAGTTTCAGGAGTTGATTCAAATGCTGGCGTTTCTGATGTTGGTATTGGTGATGTTTCCGTTGTTGGTGAATCAAATGATGTCGTTTCAGGAGTTGATTCAAATGCTGGTGTTGGTGTTTCTGTTGTTTGATCTTCATTAATAGGTGTAGATGATGATGATGTTGTTGTTGTTGTTGTTGGGCCCTCCCAATAAGGATTTTCATCACTGTAAACAGATGGAGCGGCCCAATATGGATTAGTTGCAGTTGCAGTGTCTGCAGTTTCTGCAGTTGGAGTATTCAAATTTATATTATTGGCAAAACTTTCAGCATTGGTATTGGCCAACAATACCAAAACTGATAATATAACAGTATTAAAGAGTTGCATGTTGAATGATTGGATATGAACGAATATTTAGGGGGGGAGGAAAAGTTAAAAGAGTGACTATATTCGGTTGATGCCGTTCAAGGGGAATGTTTATAATATATCAATGAGTTCAAAGACTCAAGTAAGAAAAGCGGGTGTGTAGTGGATCTGTCCAAAGACAGGGTTATATGGGTTGGGATGATGGGCACCTGTTGTGATACCGACGCCTGCAGATGGATGAGAGGGTATGTCTGTCCAGGACAAAAAGAGCTTGGCGAACCAGAAATACACGGAGGAAAAGGCACAACTGAAGGAAACGGGGGCAGCAGAGGAGGGCCTGGAGCGATTTGTGAAACATTGCACTGTGCCCTCCCCAAATGGTAAACAAAAAACTGAGCAAAAAATCCGAAAAAGAAAAAATTCTGCGGAAAAAAAAAGAAAAAAAAAGAAAAAATAATCTCAGCAAAGGCGACCGGCCGGCAATGATGGGTGGGCGGCCGGTGGTGGGCAGCCGGCTCTGATGGGCGGCCGCTGTTCTGCCCTGACCTGTCTCTTTCTCTATTCACTCCCATTGCTCTTCACAGCGTTAGCCTGCTTGGCCGGACACAGGCACAGTGGCCACCCACAGCACCTGCTCCACGGCTTCCAGGCCCCGGCCACTATGTCTGTTCCCAGCACCCAGCACCCAACGGCGGCGCGTCCCGTACCTGCGTCGCCACCCCCCAGCCGTGTGCATTGTTCTCGTTAATTGTTTCCACCCAAAGAGGAAGGCCCCTTAACGGGCCGCAGAGGGGGGGGCTTTCCCGTCTGCGCACTCCGAGCGCGTTTTCTTTGTTTTCTTTGTTTTCTTTTCGTGTCGTTATTTACCATCCCAAGGGGAAAGGGAATTAAATGTGGAGATCGTCGCGTCGATACAACAAGACACGAAGGCGGCAGCACAACACAACATAGGCGACGCGCCGATTTCTTTTTTTTTCCTTTTCTTCACTTACTCTGCGCTGCAGGGGATGATAGCATATTTGTACATATTTCTTTAATTAGAGATGGAATTTAAACAGCTGGTGATGGCTTCTTAATACAAATTCCTCTCTCTCTATACAGTATGTCCGGCCCTCATGTTGATCCATTTGACGACAATAATGCCATTGACGATGATTTCCAAATAGATGATCATTTCAATGACGATTCAGTCATACAACCTGATAATTCATCTTATAAGATAGTGACACCAACCTCTCAACCTCAATCGTTACCTTCCATACAATCTAACAAAACTTACGAAGGTGGTATGTTTTCTCTTAACTATTACAGACAATATTTCGACCTAAACACTAATCAATTCTTTGCAAATTGTCTAAATACTTTGAATCCACTATCAGTCCCAGATTCTGATGAATTCAATAAAATTGGTGATTTATATGGTTCAGTATGGATAACTGCTTCTTTGATATTTTTATTGTTCTTCTGCAACTCCTTTGCAAGTCTATTATCTGGATGGTTTTTAGGAATTGACCTCGATTCTTTAAATATAAATTATTTTAAAATGATTGTATCTTCAATCAATTTATTATATGCTTATACAATACTAATTCCTTTGATCCTCTATTTAATACTCAAATATTATCTCAAAGTTTTGATCTTGGCTCCCCTTACAAAATTAATTTCAATTTATTCCTATGCAAATCTACTTTGGGTCCCTGCTGTTGTATTATCCATATTTAGAGGTTTATTGGTCAATTTACATACTCTAGATACAGTTTTGAAATGGGTATGTATTGCAGTTGGTGCCCTATTGAGTGGTACATCAATCATTTACAAATTAAACTTTTATTTCAATACTATTTTGGGTAATGATGATAAAAAATCTGCTTACATAATTTTATCCTTATTAGCCCTATGTCATTTAGGATTCTCAATAGGAGTAAAAGTTTGTTTCTTTGGTAAATTATAATGATATTGTGTAACGCTAAATATTTTAAAATAATAATATTAAATGTATTTTAAAAATATTACCTGATTCAAGAGGTAAAAACAAAAAATCAAACAATCGTGATTGGTATCTGAATTTTAATATTATCCGCATCAGTTAAATTGGCAAATCAAATATTCAAATCAAATAAAGAGCTCTAGCTGTGAGTTTTGTTGATATATGACCGGCAAAATTTGATTCAAAAAAATTATTTTTTAAACAATTCTACCAATCGATACAAGTTTCCCTACATAATATTCTTCTTTGTTTAGAATTTGTAGAAGAGTTAAAAAAAAATTTACTTTTCAACTTTAATTAATTTAACAATCCCAAGATAGATAACACAATTTTTAACATATGAAAAAAATTCAAACGCCAAAGAAACCTTTTCAATCAAAAACTTTCTATTTAGATGGTTGTTCAATAAAACAATATTCTATATCAATGCTAAAAAACCAAGACATAGCAGACAACCCACTTTTTTACTACACAAAAGCACGAGTAGCTCAGTGGTAGAGCAGCAGATTGCAAATCTGTTGGTCGCTGGTTCAAACCCGGCCTCGGGCTTTTATTTTTTTAGCTTTTATTTCTTTTTCTTTTTCATTTGACTTTTCACAATTTGCCTAAATTAAATTAAATTAATTAAATTAAATTAAATTAAATTAAGTTGTTTATCTCGGTGAGGTAAGTCAACTTTTTGAAGCCCACCCCATGTGCAACCAAAATGTCACTTTCTCAAGATTGTTATTGTTGATTGTTGCTCTTTTCTATCAACTTCTTATCAAATGATTATACCAACCACTGCACTCAAACAAGGATAAGCAGGCAATTGTTCCACCAATCATTTAGAGGTGAAATTACCAGAGTCAGTATATATCACCAATATTTCTTTTTCCCTGTTATTATTCTGAAATAAACAACAATAATTATAAAAATACAATAAATTTAAATGAAATACATTGATGAATTTGACATTGACCTAGTCAATGAAGCATTGTCATTTAATACAACAGATATGCATATTCAAGGAACATGTGATTTGTTTACAACAAAACCTGTAGGGGCTGATAGGAAACTTTATAAAGTTTTGGATAAGTTATATAATGCTAATGATGATGATAGTGTGATACATGAAGATAATGGGATTAATAAACAAGAACGTCAAAACTCCAATTCATCTAATTATTCAATGCATTCTTCAAAATCAATTGATGGATTAAATTCACAATTTATACAACTTAAAAATAGATCATTTTCTTATTCTTATACTAAGCCACTGATAATGAATAATGAACAACAAAATATGAAAAGATCCCATTCATTTCATTCTCCTACCCCGGAACCTGAAGTGATAAATCAATATGAACATGATTCTCCTTTTGGACCCTTAAGTCAGTCATCTTCAAGAAAATTATTTGGTTATTTGATTGGTGCTTTAAATTCAACATTCCCTGATCATGATTTTTCAACAGTTCAACCAAATAATTTTACATTGTTACCTTCTGCTTCTGAATTAATTGATAAAGTAAATTCTTATTTAATTTCTTCAGGTAAATCTTCAGGTTTAGATTGGATATGGCAAACAATTAATACTCATATGGAATTAGAACAATGTATTTGTTTCCAATTCGAACCTCAACAATCTTTCCTTGATGATTTAGGTGTTATTTGGTCTAATATGTATTTTATTTTCAATAAAAAGAAGAAAAGAGTTGCATTTCTTTATTTCCTTGCAACAGTTTTAAATGATTCTTCACATGATTTAACCACATCAAGAAGAAGAAACAGTAAAGCAGGTACTTTAGATGAAGAAGGAATGAAATTAGGTGAAGATGATAATGAATATGATCTTAGATATAATAATGATTATGAACCAATATATGAAGATGTGTTTGAAGAAGATGAAGATGAAAATGACGAAATCATGGGTGATAAAATAATAAAAATTCAAACTGCAAATGGTGTAGAGGAATATGATTATGATGAAGGTAATGATTTTGAAATGAGTGATGATGAAGAAATGGCCAATATCAACCAAGATGATGAGGGATTTGTATAAATTTTTTAGTAACTTTAAATTAATATTAATTACTAATAAATAAATTCTTATATTTATACTTTAAAATATTCGAAACTATTTTCATAATTACACTTATCAAAATTAAAAACCTCATAGCAATCACAAATATTGCAACCTTCACCATTTTCAGAGGTTTTACAAACTTTTTCATGTGAAAATACAAATTTTGAAAGTTTTTCAATTCTATCATCGGTCAACTCATTATTAACGTGAACCAGTTTCAATCGCATAAATCAATTCCATTTCATCATCTACAGAGTGTCACCACAAAACACCAACATGCTTTCTTATTACCTAGCCTGTAAATGTTGATATACATTTCTGGATTGGGTGAAAAAAAATGAAAATCAAAGAATTCCACCCGTATGAATAGCCCCACACTTTGATTGTCAAACAACTTTGACGCGTATTACCAAATCTACAAAGTGGAATATTTTGGCGTATCTATTTGGTGAACCTTTTTTTCCTCGGCTCGAAATGTAATTACTGACGACACTGGTTACTGAACCAATGGATATCACCCAATATTCTGAAGGCAATATATTTTCTACAGAGGATCCCAGATACCAAAATATTCTGAATTCACTCAGAAGTAACAACATTTCAAGCAGTGAACTCTTACTTACATCCACAGAAGCCATATCAAGAAAATTACGTAAAAGAGAAGAAGAAGTAACTGAACTAATCGATAAATTTGAAGAGGAAACAGAAAGAAAACTTTTGCATTCTATTAAATCACCTTTGAACAGTAAGAAACGCCCCTCAGAAGACATAATATCATTTACTGTAGGAGATGAATTTCTTGATAAATCATTGAATGGTGGAATACCATTAGGTTATTTAATTGAAGTATCTGGTAAATCTGCCAGTGGCAAAACAAATTTTTTGTTAACTTTATGCATAACAATTCAACTACCTATAGAGTTTGGAGGTTTAGGTCCTTCAATTTTTTCAGATAGTGAAAAAATTCAATACCAAAACCATAATGTTAAAACACTTTACATACCAACAGAATCATCACTTGCCACACAAAGATTGGAACAAATTATTACATATTTTTCAGAGTTGTTGGAAACTAATGGTATACCAAAGGAAAATTCACAATTTTTCCCCAAGTTAGATAATGTAATAACGACATCTAATATCATGTCAAACTTAGAAGAGCAGGATCATATTATGAAATATCAATTACCGGTTATATTATCACGAGATCCTAGTATTAAAATGATCATTATAGACTCTTTAACACATCATTTGCGTGTTCAATTACCTGGATATAAACATGCCGAATATATCAAGGAGACTTGTACATATTTAAAGAAATTATCGAAAAAATATAATGTTACTATTATAATTGCTAATCAAGTAACGGATAAACCCGTTGATGGAATATATTCAGAAAAAAATAATATGTTTCTCAAATTAAATGCAGAATATCAACTTGGATGGATGTTTGGATGGGATGATGTTGGAATTATTTATAGACATTCAATGCGACGAGAGGGATTAATTGATGAAGCAAACAAAAGTTTTGAAAGACTTGATTATTTAGATGAAATTCAAAGTGGTGATTTTACAAATCATTCTAATAATGAATATTCAATAACAAATGATGGAAGTTCTAGCAATAGTAATTATAATGACATAAAAAATGTTTTGAAAAATGATAGAAAGAGATTATTTGATAGTAGTTATAAAATCAAAGTTAGTGGTATTGGTACTCGACCATCACTTGGATTACCATTATTAAATTTTGTTGATATGAGGGTTGTTTTGAGTAAGGAATATGCTCCTATTTTTAACGAAGATTTGATTGGAGAATTCAGTGAGGAATTAGGATTAAATAATAATGAAGAAAATGAGAGAAATTTGGAAGATAATAGCAATATAGAACATACATCAGCTACTTTGGATATAATTGAAACTTCAACACAAAATTCAAATAATGATCAGAAAAAACATAAAAAAATTATAAGTTCATTATATAACAATAGCTATTTAAAGAATTACAACTTTGAAACATTTCGTAAAATGAAATGCGTCTTTGGCCCTTTAATACCAGCTGGTGAAACTAGTACGGTGGACTTTGAAATTTGGAAAGGTGGTTTAAGAAAATATAATAGATGAATTTCTATCATTTACTTCCAATTGTCAAATCATGAGTCTTTTACCTGATGAAATTATTAACATTTTTTGGGGTTTTTGACGTCGTATTCATTCAAATATTCAACATTGGCTTGATTGAAAAATAAGAACTAATTCATTTTGATTCTTTTTTCAATTTATCAATTTGAATAAAGTATGAGTATGAGTTTTTTTCAACTCAGGTGTTTAACCGTTAAATATACATGATTTATTAATATTATAATTTTCAGCTAACTTTCTGAAGAAAGACATTTTTGAATATGAAGAGACTCATAATATTTTTATATTGTAAAATTAGAAATTTCAAATGCTCCTATTGATTTTGTATGAGTTTTATAACGAAATATAATTATTAAATATTTCTGTAACAATAAACCACTCTATAATCTCTTTTAGGAGATATATTGAGCAAAGATTTAGAATCGTTTCATTCCAAAGGCACAATCATACTTCTATTGTAATAAAGAGCCCTTCCAATTTCTTTTGGATAACTCTGTAAACTTTGTAACTCAAAAGCAATTCCACCTACACCAAATACTTTCCCTTTTTAGTAATCACATATAATTTTGACATTGTAAATAGCAACAACTGCTTGAAATCCAAAGTTGAATTAAAAATGGAATAACAAACAACAAAAAAGGATGATAAAGTCATTTTACGTTTAAAAAAGTTACTTAAAAGACTATACTGTTTGGAATAATTTTTTTTAAAAAAAGTGTAATCATTATATGCACTTTTAAAAGCTAACTCCAATGTTCAAAACCAATGTTTTTACCCCAAGGATCATTGACAAATCTCTTTGGATTATCGACACCAAATTTATCCAATTTTTCAACTTCTGAATCTGTCAATTTTAACAATGCATAACCATTTTTAATTCTTTCAATATTAGAAGATCTTGGTAAAACTACAATATTTTTAGCAATGCAATAGTTGACAATTACATCTGCTGGGGTGGCGTTGTGCTTTTCTGCCAATTCCTTGATTAAAGGAAGTTTCAAATTTGGACCACCTGTTGAACCAAATGGAGAGAATGCTTCAAGAATAATACCTTTCTCCTTACAATAATTGTAAAGTTCGATTTGAGGTAAATGTGGGTGTAATTCAATTTGATTACATGCTGGAACAACACCAGTTTCTCTAATGACACGGTCAAGCATTGCAATTGTATAATTAGAAACACCAATTGCCTTTGCCTTACCAGAGTCCTTAATTTCAAGCAATTTCTTGTAAGTAACTAAATAATCTCCCTCAGGATCAAAAATGATATTACCATCAGCATCCTTTGGAACTGGGATTCTGTTACCATCAGCATCATCTTCTTTTTTAAAGCAAACTGGCCAATGTTGTAATAAAAGGTCAACATAGTCCATTTTCAAATTTTCAAGAGACATTGCAATTGATTTTTCAGGATCACTCCAAAAACATGGCCAAACTTTAGTTGTAATGAATATTTCATCTCTTGACAACTTTTTGCTTGCAAAGATTTCTTCTAATACCTCCCCAATGAACGTTTCAGTATAGTAATACCAAGCTGTATCAATATGTTTGTAATGAGCAACCAACAATGCTGCTTTCAAAGATTCTTTGAATTCCGTTTCACCTTCTGGTGAAACTTCCCCACCGGCAAGTGCTGGTTCGTAGACAGTTCCAAAGCCCAGCAATGGAATTTTGGCACCGGTATTTAACGTAGCTGTGGTTTCATATGTTGTCGACATAATTGATGTTGCTTAATGCTTGTCCTGTTCCAAAAGAGAATATAAGAAGAGAAAGGCGAAAAGAGAAAGTGGCAAGAAGAAGGTTAAGGAATATTAGAAATCAAGAAGGAAGGAAATACATGAACGGCGGATGCGGTAAAACCCACCCGCCGAAAAGCAAAGCCTTGGCTCCTCTCCCCAGATACGCAATTGGTCGCATCATCTCCAAACGGGTGCAAGACACGGAGGTGGGGAGTTCTATTCTTATTGTCGAAGTCACACGGCGTGCCACAAGCCTTTCCCCAGAAAAGACGATCTGGGGGCGAAACGGCACACTCGTAGAAGATGCACAACTCCGTCGTCGGACATTTGTCGTCCTCGCCGATCTCCACGGCGATTCCGACACCAGCACGCCCGCCTTCGCCCGCCTTCACTCAACTGTGGCCACAGCATCCAGCGCCGGGCCACACTTTGTATTGGTCTTCTCCAAAAGGCGCCCCTCCGTTGCTGGCCACATGCAGCGTTGCCGTACCCCCACACAGCAGGATGCGAGAACAGCACCGGCCCCTCTATACCACTGGCTCCGGCCGTTGACTACGACATTGCAGAAGTTGTGGTTAAAAATTCCATTGCGGTTGCGGCGCAGCACTCCCCACTTCCCACCTTGAAGAGACGAGTTGGCGCGGCTGGGGAAAAGAGCCAAACTATTCTTGCTCGGAAAATTTGCCGTAGCATTGACAAAGGCTTCCCCATATAAGCAGGGTCGTTCTAGGAGAGAGAAGCTGGGGGTAATAACAGCACCGATGCTACGAATATGCCACAAGCGATGCCGCATATATGATGTGAAAAGATTCGGGGTGGTGAAAACCTACAGTCAGATGTCTAGAATCAGTTTTGGACATTTGGATGATTATAATGAAGACATACGTCAAACGAATACATATAAACCAATAGATTTAAAACATCTTTCAACTAAAAAGGCCAAAGGTACCGTGAAGAAAGGGGAAGATGAACACCGGGGACAGTTAACAATGAGTGAAATCAATTTAGACTCGTTTAAAATAAAGAAAGATAAAGAAACGTCATGTTTTGACGTCTCGTTACTCCCTACTTGGTACGAACGATTGAAGCAACCATCAACATATCGAATACATAAGGATCTGGAGAGTACTCTTTATCCATTTAGAAACTTCTCGAAATGCTATTCCAGAATATTGATATTATATTTCGATACTTATATGGCGTTACCTCCTTCTACAATCTTAAGCATACAGAAAAAACTCTATTATGAAAGAGAAGATAAATCTGATATACCCGACAATTTACAAAAATTGCAGATTAAGTTAGATTTGGTTACTAGGAAATTAAGTGATTTATCTTTGAATACATACATCATATACAAACGTTTGAGATTGGAAAGGCGAACACCTCCGTTTTATTTACATCAACAATTCTTAGTGAATTTGAATGAGAGAAACTTATTCAATTTATTAAATTTATATTTTGAGCTACCAAAGCCAAGACCATTATACCTGAAAAGAGATGAACTTGAGAGATTCTTAAGTTTGATTTTACTTATTAAAATCTCCAATGAAGAAAACAAGATTTTATTACCTAAAATTATTGATGTTTTCGATGATATCTATCAAAATATTGATGAATCAATGAATAATTTACAACTAACTCCTTTTGAAAATACCAAATATTTGTCTATACTGATGAACTATTGGAAATCCCAAAACATTCCACAAGAAGAAAAATTTAATAGAGTTATCAACCTTAAATTAAAATCATTGAAATTTTGTCCAGCAATGTGGGATATTTTATTATCTCATTTACCAGAACATTGTAATGAAATTATGCAAATGATGTCCCAAAATAGTGGTATAACACGATTATCAGCAGATATTTTTTTGAAATATTTAACATCTTATGATGAACTTAATAATGCATTGGAATTGATGAAATTGAAAAATTTCCATTTAGATTCATCTTTATTAGATATAATAATTGAAAAATATTTACAATTTGGTAAATCAAAGGAATCTTTAGAATTATTGAAAAATTTCTTTAAATATTCATTTGATGTTTCATCATTACCATGGGAATTCCAAACAATGAAAAATAAAAGAATTGAATTATTTAAGGTTGACGTTTTAAATAAAACTTTACAACAATTGAAAAATGAAAATTTGGATGATCCTATTGATTTTTCTTGGTTAAGGTACAGGTTTAAACCAAATCCAATTAGTATAGGTAATGTATTAATGAATTTGAATGATTTAAATGAGAAGGAAGAATTATTGAATATAATGATTGAACAAAAGATACCCATTTCAAATAAACACGTTCTTGAATTATTAAACTTCAATAAAGAAAGTTTAAATGATAAATTGATTTTTTTTGAAAATTTCCCATTAATTTTGAAATTAGTAAATCAATCTTATGAATTTAATGATAAACTACACAATGTTTCAAATGATTCAAGATTTGATACAGAATATTTAAAACAATATGTTTACAATTCAACAGGAACATCCTTTGAATTGAAGGAAATTATTAAAAAGAGCATTGAAATTTATGAGGAAATAAGTACAATTTCATCACTCTACAATATAAGAGCTGAAGTTGCAAATCAATTGGTTTGTTTGAATGATAGATTAAAATACTTGTAAATTTTGTTTATAGAAAAAAAAAAAAATTTATTTTTTTAAAAGAAAATACATGTAAATGGTCGATTCACTTATATACATTAAGCAACTTTTCCCTTTTTATAATTGCGCAAAAATGTTAAATCATCATTAATTTCTTCAGCCTTTAAAGGTAGACAATGTTGAACACCCTTATTTTGATGTTTAATACTTGATTTCCCATTTCTTATTCCTCCTTTACTACCATAAAGGAACTCATTTAATACTGGATTTTCCGTCATAATTTTGGTAGAATCTTCATTAGCTGATGATATATTACCATTATTGTTATTATGACTATGATTGTTACTATTATTAAGAGTTGTTCTTTTTCTTGAATTGGTATTGGTTGCATTACCTGAATCATATGAATCATCATTAGAATTAGTACCATTTGAATCATTCAACAAACCATCATTGTTTCTCTTTCTTCTTGATCTACGCTCACCTGAAAAGAAAAAACTAGAATTTGTATCAAATCCTGATGTACTATTGTTACCATCAGTATTATAACCATTATTATTGGAATTAGTTATAATA
Organism: Pichia nakasei; assembly: GCA_030570355.1. Classification (NCBI taxonomy): domain Eukaryota; kingdom Fungi; phylum Ascomycota; class Pichiomycetes; order Pichiales; family Pichiaceae; genus Pichia; species Pichia nakasei. The sequence goes on from JAJLVL010000018.1 coordinate 116,206, forward strand.
CTATCATTAAAGTTTGACCTTGACCTAGAAGATGTATGAAGGTTAGAAGATTTTGAAGAAGTTACAATATCAATCAAAGCTTTATCCTCTTTCAATTGTTTAATTTTATTAACCAAACCTTCTTGTAATTTATTTTTCACTAGTTCAACAACAGATTTAGTATTTGTGACAATTTCATCATATTCTTGTTGAAATGAATTATTTATAAAATTAACTTGATATTCTTCTGCTAATCTTAATCTAACAAGTTCTGAATCTCTCCATTCTTCTAAATCTCTGATTTTTTCCAAATTTTCAGCATTTTCACCGGAATGTAATGAACTCAACTTATATTGTAAATGAATTAATGAATCTCTATAATGGATATCTTTATCTGCAACAAATTTTTGATCCAATTTAGATAACTTACTTTGTATTTGTATTCTCCTACGAGTACGTTTAGTAAGATGTTGTTGACTCAATTGATTATTGGACTGATCATATTGATCCTCCGGATCAATAATTTGTCCAGATGATTGATATGGTTGCATTGTCACGGAATATTGTTGCACAGGTTGCTGTACAGGTTGTTGTTGCTGTTGTTGTTGGTTCATTCCGAAATCAGATGATATAGGTGATCTCTGATCCTGGATCTGTGAAACCGATTGCTTTTGTTGTTTATTCAGTTTGGGTTGCTTCACCTGTTTAGGCTGTTTAGTTTGCTTAGGTTGTTTAGGCTGTTTAGGTTGTTTCACTTGCTTATTTTTGATTTTCGGTTGCTGTGGTTGTTGTTGTAGGGGTGGTAACGGCTGTAATGGCTGTAATTGCTGTAATGGTTGTAGAGCCGGAGGTTGTTGCTGTTGTTGTTGCTGTTGCAAAAGCTGCTGTTGTTGCATATAATCATGCTGTTGAAGATGAGACGGTTGTTCATTATACATTACATGCCTAGGCAATTCTATTGGTTGTTGTGGTTGTGCAAACTGGTATGGTGGATATTGTGATACCATCTGATGGTTTGGATATTGGTTGTACGACAGCTGCTGGATTTGGAACTGCTGCATGTGTTTGAGCTGTTGCATCTGCTGCATTTGTTGTATTTGCTGCATCTGCTGCATCTGCTGAAGATGTTGTTGCTGCTGTTGTTGCTGCTGCTGCTGCTGTTGTTGTTGTTGTTGTTGCTGGATGTGGAGCTGATTGGTCTGTTCTGTATCAACTGCTGGGGCTGCCATACCGTGGCCGTTTTGCACAGTGGGATCCATTATTTCGAAAGTTCAACGCTGAAAAAAAGAAGCTCCACCAGAGTAGTTAATGGGAAGAAGCAAAACAGAACCGAAACAAACAACGCAACTCCCCCGAAGAAGAAAAGACAACCGATAAGTCAGTGTCAGAATTGTCAATAATGCAGGAGAGAGCCTCCCTCCACTTTCTGCCCCAAAAAAATGCAAAATATTTTATTTGCAGCACCGCATTGGGAAACCGGTGATGTGATGAAAAATTTTAGAGACACAGCACGGAAACGACACCAGCTGCCCTGGAACAACGCTGGAACAAAGCTAGAACAACGCTGGAAGACACGACTGAGCGGCTGCTGTTTGATATGAGCGTACTGTATTTTGTTTGCATTGAAGACTCGAAATACATTAAAAATGTCAAATCGGTGCTAGAAACATCCAATTTTTTGAACAAGTCGTTGAAAATTACGCAAGATACAGAATCACAATGTTTTAATATACCTGTAACATTGATTGGAGACAATCCTAATGATATTGAACTCCTTTTGAAAAAAAATATACCCAATCTTAATTTTAAAATCATCACTTCTAAAGTTACAAAAGATAAAATTTTGATGAAATCAAACGATGATAAATTATACAATATACTTTCACTTATGATATTAGATAATAATGATTTGATAGATAAACTTCAAAATTCCTTTCCAAAGAAATATTCAATATACCCTCCACTTTTGTTACTTCCTCCAAACTCTTTAGAAACAAATGAATGGGTTAAATTTCTTGCATCTTTAACTGAAATAAGGAAAAATGATTTCTTTAAATCAATTTTAGAAATTTTTTCTACACCAACCAATAAATGTACACATTTAGCTATTAATAAACCAATACCTGAATCTGATAATATAATTCGTTCTCCAGTTCATTTAACAACTTTATATGGGGATTTTAATGATTTTTGGTGTCATACAATTCAAAATGGTATTTATCAAACATGGATGCCAATTCATACAATGTTTTCACGTGGTAATATTAAAGAAAAAGCTAGAATTTTATTATTAAATAATGATTCATATTCTAATATTAACAATGAAACTGATATTATTGATATGTATGCAGGAATTGGGTATTTTACTTTATCATATTTGAAAAAAGGTGCTAGACGAGTTTTCTGTTGGGAAATTAATGAATATTCTGTTGAAGGATTAATACGAGGTATAAAAAAGAATAAGTTTGGTGATTTTTATTTGATTAAACATAATGAAAAGATAGATTATTTTAAATTACTCAATTCTAGATGTATTATATTTTTAGAAAGTAATTCATATTGTATTGATAGAGTTAATGAAATGATTGAATTAGGATTAAAATTCAATATTTCACATATTAATCTTGGATTACTTCCAACATCAATTGATTCTTGGCCCTTAGCGTGTCAATTATTAGATAATCATGGTGATTTATCTAGTAGTTTTATACATGTTCACGAAAACATTGGAGTTAATGAGTTGGATGATTTTATGAATAAAACCAACAATACTTTACAGAGTTATTTACAAAATAGAAAAGTTACCCCAATATGGTTAGAAAAAGTGAAAACTTTTGCACCTGATGTCTATCATATTGTTGGAGATTTCAAACTTGTATCAGAGAAATGATCATATAAACTATTTTTGATAATAATAATGATGATGATATATATATAGAGCGTATTATAAATAATCAAATACTGGTACTACCAGAATCTTGTATGCTTTTTGTATTTGCTTTGTCAGTAATCATATCATTCTTTTTCGATGATTCTGCACGTTTAATGATTTCAAGATAATTAGTTGGGATATAACCAATACGACCATCTCTTGATCTACAATGACTCCATCCATCCATTTTGTTTAAAATCGCCACCAGATCACCATGCGATATTTTAAGTTCTTTCCATCCATTAGGTTGCTCATCTTCTCGTTCAGGTATATAATCGTATTTTGCCCTTGCAAATTCCAAAGAGCGTGGATCAATAGTATTTGATTGCGCAGCATTACTATTATTTTGTTCCTGTCGGTTTATTTGTTGTTGTTGTTGCTGTTGCTGTTGATGCTGCTGCTGTTGTTGCTGTTGTTGAATCTGTTGTTGTTCGATATATCTGACAAACTTTGACATTATTACAGGCAATCCAACCAAGGCAAGTAAAAACACAATAAGGGGTTTTAAGCTTAATCTGTTGGATTTCCCACGACGGGTTGTTTGTGAAGAAGAAGAAGAAGAAGAAGAAGAACCCGATTGTACTCCATTTTTCCAATTGCTAAACTCTTGGAGTAATGAATGAGAACCACTTGAGCTTGAATCTCCATTAATATTTGATAATCCTAATAATTTTCTTAAAATTCTTTTCAACCATGCTAATACAGCATATAAACCAAGAGGTCCATTATTAAAAGATCCATTACCACCATTATTACCACCATCTGTTATTTGTTTAAAATTATTTGTAGCACCAATTAAACTATCCTTTATAGCTGTACCCATTCCACCAAAATGACTTAATTGATCAGCTACTCCTAATATTGTGAAAAAACTATTATGTGTTGCATAATATGTACTTTCAAGTAATGTAGCAACTGCACTAACTGCATAAACAACATTTTCTAAAACTTGGAAAGTCCTCGTTGTTGCATCTGCTACACCATTTAATGAAGAATTATTATTATTATTATTAATTCCATTAATACCATTCATCCCCATTCCATAACTTCCTAATCCCATACCACCCATTCCACCCATACTACCCATTCCATAACTATTCATCCCATTCATACCATATCGACTCATACTATTAACACCACCTAATCCTCCCATTCCATATGAATTACCATATGTACTTCCATACCCTCCATATGTACTTCCATAACCTCCATATGTATTACCATATCCACCATACCCACCACCATAACTATTGTTTATTCCTGAAGAATATGAATTTAAAGGAGTTGTTGATGATTGATTAGATATTGAAGCTGGAATTGGTGGAATGGCTGGAGTATTTGAAATATTTGATGTAGATGATGTTGATGATGTTGATGATTCGGCAAATGGGGTTCCTGTACTCGTAGTATTACCATTTTCCCAGGGCTTTGAGCGGACTTGTGCCATATTGTCTGTGGTTATCCTTTGGATTGGTTGAAGAAGAAAACAACATAGATTATACAACTACTTACAACGGAACGAGAATGCATTTTTCCAAAAAATTTGCTGATTGGCCTTCTCTCTCTCTCTTATCGCGGCCAGATGGGAAACTCTCATTCACCCAATACCATACAACAAGGGCATGTAATTGAGCCAAAATACATGTTTGTATTGCCATTGCCATTGCCATTGCCATTGATATAGCTACAATATTGCATTACAATGTGATAATTTTGTAAATAAAACTAAATAAAAGCAAACTAAGAGAAATCAAAAGTATGTATAATTACCATATATAAAATTACCATTTAAGGACAACTTTACCATTAGCCTTACCAGATGCAACTCTAGCATATGCAGCTTCTGCTTCAGTATATGCATCCTTGATGGAATCAATTGAGAAAATCAATTGATCCTTCTTATATAAAGCATCAACTGCCTTACCATAGGTATCACAAGGATGAAGAAGTTGAGGAACAACAAGATATTTGGAGAAACCCAATTTAAATTTCAAAGCATTTGATAACTTTCTATAACTTGGTAAGAAATCAGCTAATTTAACATGAGTATAATCAATTGTATAAGAACCTTCAACTTGAGTTAAAACACCATCTTTATCATAAGGTTGTAAAAGTGGTTCGAAATAATCGAAAACAATTTCATCTCTAACAGTATCAACAATAATATCGAATTTACCATTAATTTTAACAAATTCTAATAATTCATTAATTTCAGATGAACTACCCTTTGTATAATCAATAATAACATCAGCACCACCTTTAGTTGCCTTTTCAACTGATTTTGGAGAACATGTAACAACAACATTACCAGCCTTGAAATAATGTTTTGCGAATTGAACAGTATAAGTACCAACAGAAGTACCTGCACCTAAAATTAAAACATTTTTACCTTCAAGGTCACCCTTATAGTAATTTAAACATTGATAAGCAGTACCAGAAACAATTGGAAGTGAACCTGCTTCTTCGAATTTCATCCCTTCTGGGATTTTTTCACAAATAATAGCGGTTGCAGGTTCAAATAAGATATATTCTGAACAAGAACCTCTTAATTTAAATGATAAGACATCACCATAAACCTTATCTCCTTCAGAAAAATTGGTTTCCGCACCAGCTTTAACAACAACCCCGGCGAAATCCCCACCAATGACTCTATCACCCTTGGTGAACCAACCAGAGTTCATACCCTTGAAAACACAATCCACTGGATTAATGGATGTAGCCTTAACTTGCACGAGTAATTCGGTTGGCTTGACAATTGCACCTGCAGCAACAGGAATCTCAATTTCCTTCACAGTGAGGGGGGTCTTGTAGTTTTGGTAGGTGACGGCCTTGACCTTAAGTTTATTATCGACAATTTGAAGTGCTGGAGCAGACATTGTGTTTGTGTTGTTTCGGATAGATAATTAAAATATGCACAAGATACAGTTTCTAAGTTTTAAACTCAGAAAGGTAAAGAGATTGGGCCTGGAGAAGACAAACTCCCCCAGAAATAGGCAAAGAAAAAGAAGGAAAAAAAAAAAAAAGGAACCCGGGCCAAGTGTGCCAATTTAGCTTTCCGCGGCGCGATGCGCACTACTTTCAAGCCCCGACGCCACGCCGAGCGCTATTTCCGCCCGCGATTACTAATTTCCCCCTGGAGGGTTTGTGTGCGGCGCAGGAGAGTGCGGGCGGGAATTAGACGGAAATAGCAGGCAGCAGGCAGTGGGCAGTGGCCAGCGGGCAGTGGGCAGTGGGCAGTGGGCAGCGAGTGGCTGGCGGGCGGGAAATAAGCTTTTTCCCCCCGAAGTGGCCCTGCCTCCCTGGAGGGCTCCGGCAGCGCCTTTCTCTTTACTCGCCGTCTCTTGGCAAATGCACGCGGCACATTAGGCTGCCCATTAGGCTCCCTATTATGTTGCAGACGCGTCGTTTCTCAATATGTTTACGTCATCTAACTGTTTCACACTCTTGTGTCTTCTTGTATCTATTTAATATACTGACGAGCCCCCTTGAGCTTTTCTTTTTCATATAAACACAATTTAGATGGAGTAGCAGTAATTAATATTATTATTATTATTATTAGAATTATTATTATTATACAGTGGCAGCAAATACATTATTCAAGCGCTCCATACACTATACAGGCGAGGTTCAACCATACTGACAGGTTGTGAATCATCAATAATATTATTATTATCCCCCACTCCATTATTTTGAACATCATTGGTTTCTTCACCACTCTTATTATTTTTACCATCTCCATTAATATAAGATAATGAACTAGAATCTGATGTTGGATCATATTGAGCTTCATTTATACTCTTATTAACAATCTCCATTACATCAGAAATAGCATTACTAATAATTTCAGGTGATGTAGTTGTAGCCTTTAATGAATCTAAAATTTCACTAGCTTTTAATAATTTTTCTCTAATTATTAAACATTGTCTTTTAACTTTCATCTTTTCTAATATTAAATTTTCTTTTTCATTTACAACAAATCTTTGTTGTTCACTTATACGTGATTCTAAATTCATAAATCCTTGTAATTTAAGCTCAAATTTACGTAAAGATAATTTTAAAATTGATGTTATAATCTTATCTTGATTTTCAAGTTCTTGATTAGCATTTAATTTAATATTTTCAACCATTGGAATAATTTCTTTATTTGTTGAAATTTGTTTATTTAATATATCTAATAAACTTGATAAATTAATTGTCTTATTATCCTTTAATTTTTTCAAATATTCAACATATGAAGATTTACTAATATGTTTAAATAAATATGTATCTTCAATTGGTAATTGAATAAATTTAATTATACATTGATCCTTTGCTCTTGATCCAACATGACCTGCAATTAAATTCCAATCTTCTCCAAACATTTCAATACCTTCTAATAAAAGTAAAATTTCATTATTTGTCCATGGTTTATTTTCATTACTTAAAACAGATTTTTCAAGTTTAACATAATCTGAACTTTTAAAATAATCTTCAAATTGACTACTCTCATAACTTGATGTTGAAATATTAGATTTCGTTTTTAAATTATGATATCTAGTTTCTGTAATATCATTCCCTGTAATTGAACAATAAATTCTCTTTAATTGTTTGGAATTATTGGTGGAATTATTATTATCTTGTAATATAAATGCATCATCAACTGAATCATAAACATTTTTTCTTAATTGTAAATTTAATTTAACATTTGATGTTATATTATTTGCCACTTTTTGTCTCTTTACAGATGATTCATTTGTTGTATCGATAGTATCAACATTTTCACTAGTAGTAGTAGTGGTGGTGGTGGTATTATTATTATTATTATTATTATCAGAAGTTTTAAGTGCAAATCCACTTGGTTTATCCAATGTTATTTGAAAATGTCCTGTATATTGTGGTCCCATTGCAAAACTTTTTGTCTTAGGATCAATTTGATAATTAATTAACCCCCATTTCGATAAAAATCCATAAATTCTCATTATACTTGCAACATCCATTGCAATATTTCTTCTAATAGCAGTAATTGAAATATATTCAATAGGATTTAATCTATAAGTATTAATAATAAAATCTCTAACATTTTTATAAATTGTTGGATTTTTATATTTATAATTGGATTGTGAATCAAAAAAATCAGGTAATGAATTCTTTTCAATTTGATGAATAGAATCTAATTCAAACCATTTAGCAAATGATGGAATTATAACTGGTTTAGTTTGTTTAGCTAAATAAATATTAGCTTGTGTGTATAAATCATTTTTAGTCCCACCCACATTTTCTTGAAATGCAGCAATGGTAGCACTTGGAGGAGCAGGAGTGGCAGACGCAGATACAGAGGGCTCAACTGACATTCTAACAAGTCTGTTATCGATGAGATATAGAACTTTTATTTGGAAAAACGCCAAATTATTTATCTTTAATGTTTTCTTTGAAAAAACCCGTGGTAAACCACCATCTTACTCATATCGACAACAACAACCCAATTTCCCGACTCTGGGCAAATACGTCCTACCACCACAAGAACCGGAGGGGGAAGGGAGAAAAAAAAAAAAATTCGCGGTTTCTTTTTTTCATTTTATACTGGGAAAACAATGGGCGCGTCGATTATATCTGCTTTGATTATGACACTTTATTTGTGATGGGGGTAATGACATGAAAGTGAAAAAAAAAAGAAAAGAAATGAAAACGCGTTAAAAGTAATTACGTATACAGGAAAGTTGGCTTTATACAGATTATATTATTAAATTGTTGTAATAAATATATTATTAGATATTTATTTGAACTATCATGGCTTCTGAAACAGGTGAGACATTAGCAGAGCTTTTGGCCAAAGAATATGGGCCAGTAAATGGGAAAACCAACTTGGAAAATGGGAAAGATCTCAATGATGGGAAAATTGATAAACTAGATCAAGGTAAATTGAAAAAATTACAATTATTGATAGATCAATCAAAGGCGTTTTCTCAAATCATCTCCTCCTCTTTGGTTCAACAGAAAAGCGAGAATGATAAAGAAGAGACACATCAAGTGAAAAGACAAAAATTAGATTCTTCAACTTCAACTTCAAATCCTTCAACTTCAACTTCAAATCCTTCAACTTCAAATTCTTTGGATACTTACAAACAACCGAAATCATTAATCAATGTAACCCTTAAACCACATCAGATTAGTGGGATGAATTGGTTGATTTCTCTCTATGAAAATGGTCTTAATGGAATCTTAGCAGATGAAATGGGATTGGGTAAAACTGTTCAAACTATTTCTTTGCTATGTTTCCTAATGGAACAAGGTATTCAAGGTCCTTTCCTTATTGTTGCACCATTGAGTGTTGTATCTAATTGGACTTTAGAATTACAAACGTTTGCTCCATCTTTAACATTTCTTTCATATGTTGGTGATAAAACACATCGTGCAAAATTGAGGAGAAAAATGTTGAGGAAATTTAATGTAATTGTTACATCTTATGAAATATCATTAATTGATTTCCCATATTTAAAAAATATAAATTGGTCTTATTTAGTGGTAGATGAAGGTCATCGTTTGAAAAATGCTAATTGTATGTTATTTACTAAATTAAAATCTTTGATGGTATCAAATAGAATATTGTTAACTGGTACTCCACTTCAAAATAATTTGGCAGAACTTTGGTCTCTTCTAAATTTTATCTTACCTGATGTTTTCCATGATTTTGCAACTTTCCAAAGTTATTTCAATTTTGCAGAATTCGAATCCTTAGTTAATGATAATGGTGACTCAAATACCAACAATCAAGAATTTAAATCTCTCATATCTATTGAAATACGAAGAGCTTTGGTTGATAATTTACATACCATTCTGAAACCTTTCATTTTAAGGAGGTTGAAAAATGATGTTTTAACATTACCCCCAAAACGTGAATATATCATCTATTCAAATTTATCCCCACTACAATCATTTTTATACTCTCAATTGTTACAACCTTCAGTTAATTTCCGTTCACAATTGTTGAAAGTAATATTCCCCTTCTATATCAAATATAATTTCCAATCTCTAGAAAAATACGTGGATCAATATTTAATGATTAAAGAAGAAAATAATAATGAACGTGAAAATAATGATAATAATGATATCAATTCCATAAATGCCATTAATAACTCAATAGAACCTGTAATTAATTTACCCAAACTACGGAAAAGTATAATATGGGAACTTGACGAACATTATAATTTTGTTCAATCACAACTCAAAATGAAAAGATTATTAAATCCACTCATGCAACTACGACAATTATGTGATTCTCCATATCATTATTTTTTCCCATGGAATGATGATACTAAAATTTCAGAAGAAATGATCATTAATACATCGAAATTACAATCATTGGATTCTATTATACCCAAATTAATGGGGAAATATCCTAATCAAAAAATACTTATATTTTCACAATTCAAAGCAACTCTGGAACTTTTAAATACATATTTCACAGAACACCCCAAATTTAATAACAAAAACAGTATTTTCCCATTGAAAACTTGCATCATAACTGGATCATCATCAAAGGAAGAACGTGATGAAGCTATAGAAACTTTTACTACGGACCCAGATCATAAAATATTTTTATTGTCAACTAGAGCTGCTAATTTAGGTTTAAATCTAACATCTGCAACAACAGTTATATTATATGACTCAGATCTAAATCCAATGGTTGATTTACAAGCTATTGCCCGTGTGCATAGAATAGGACAGAAGAATCCTTGCTTGGTTTATAGACTAGCAACAAAGGCAACTGTTGAAGAAGCTATTTGGGAACGTGTTGTGAAAAAACGTGTTTTGGAAGGTATTGTCATAGAATTGGGAGAGTTTGATGGTTCTGACAAATGGGTACAGAGTAATACAAATGGAAACAAAAAGGAGAATAAAATTGGTAAAAATAAGAAAGAATCAGCATTAGATTCATTATTGAATTTTTACAGTTCTAAAACATCATCAGGTTCTTCATTAAGTAAATATACTGATCCTTCATTAAATCTCTCATTATTTGACTCCAACCAATTAACTGAAAGTGAACTGGATGAAATTACATCTCATGATTTAGAAAAGTACTCAGAAAATCATCAAATTGATGAATCAAAAATGGTTCATTTGAGGTTACTATCAGAAAGTGATCTTACATCTCAAACAGGTTTACTTGGAGATTCCTTGATATAACAATAACCAATATTTATAATCATAAAAACTTTCAATTCATTATTCATTAATATTTTACAGAATCTTTTATAAACTTACCTTAATTATATATATACTACAATCATTAGAATTACACTTCCCTTACTTTAGTAAACATCTCATTTATTTTCACAATATCATACCTCTGTTTCCTATCACATAAGCAACCTTTAATTATTTGAATTAAAATATTTAATCGTGGATCATGTGGATTTTCAATACATGAATTCCATTCATCAGTTTCCCAATTTCCTTCAATGATTTTAAACTTCAGTCTTGGTTCATAAACATGCCAAAATGGCAGTTTAAGTACAATCAATGTATAAACCAATACACCAAATGCCCAAATATCAACACTTTTATCCATTGGAATAGGACATGGTTGTAACAATTCAGGTGCAGCATATGGTAAAGAACCAATATTGATATCATTAGAATGATCTACATTTAATTCAATATCATTATTCATATTATTATTTGTATTAGCCCGTATGATTAATTCATTATCAGATTCATAACCACAATCTCCCCTCCCACTAGTTGAATCAATAGAAATTGATGACACACCTGAAGTTGGTGTATTGATACCACTAGATTGATTAGACGTTTGATTCATAAGTGAAAGAGTTTTGTTGAATTCTCCAATTATGGATTTCGTTAATTTATTTGGTACATATTTTTTGAATTTTTTAGAAATATCTTCCTTTGATTCATCCATAACATTTAAATCAAAATTTGTCATACCAAAATCACATAATTTAGGTATATTCCCATCGAGTAGACAATTTTCCAATTTAACATCACCATGATGTAACCCTCTTCTATGTAAATAAAGCAACCCCTTTGCAATAGATTCACTGTATAACATGATATCATCCAATCTTTCCTTTAAAGATACAGATTGTGTTTCCCAAGATTTTACTCTATCAAATAATGAACCCTCACTATATAAGGGCATAATTAAAAAAGCAAAATCTGTGGTTATCTTAACATCAAGTAATGGCACTATCAAAGGATCTGAAAGAACAGACCAAACCTTTATTTCTGGTTGACAGTTATAAAGTTTGGCAGGATCATTTTTAAGGGAAATTACTTTGACGGCTTTCACATTGTTATAATCATTGATATCAAAACATTCTCGTATGATTCCAAAACTCCCATTATTGAAAACTCTTCCCAATTTCCACTTATTTAATATAATTGAACCTAATTTATCATCATTATCTTTAGGTTTTAAATTACGATTTCTTTCTGGTGCAAACATTTCTAATGATACAGATGAGTTTGGAGTAGAAAAGGATGCCGAGTTTTTCCGCAAGATTTTAGAAATATGATCTTTGTAATTGGTGTTATTCTTTAATTCCTCAGGCAAAATATTACTCAACATTTTCTTCCTATTGCTGAAAGATAGTGAATAAAAATGTTTTGGAATACTTGACAACACGATTCTATCGCTGTCTCTTTCAGGCGATCCTGCAATTTTGAAACATTCATCAGAAACCGGAAATGATTCTGCTAAATTATATGCTGATTTCTCAACTGTTTCGTTGATATCAATCTTTTTAATATTCTCAATGGTTATTGGCTCAGCTTTATATTCATCAATCAGACTGGTGCCCAAATTTTCAAGTGGAGAAACTGATTTGTTTTCATTGTCATAAAATTTGTTTTCATATTCATCAACTACTTCACTTTTCCGTTTTTTGGAAACATCGTTGTTTATATCTTGCTTTTTGAATACATCATTATAATCTTCAGTAAGTTGATCTTCAATGCCAAACTTAAAAAGATTGAATTCAGAAAAACTAGGGATATATTCATCGAATATTTCTTCTTTGTCATACTTTTTTTGGAATAATGCACGTTTGGCATGTTTATGATAGTAATCAGGTTCCCAAAATGAGCTTGAGTTCTTCTCATGTACATCTTTTTCCTTTTTATAAATATTTGGTAGATCTATATCATTAAACTGACTATCAATTAAAGAAACAGATTTTCTTCTTCCTGAAATCCAGTCATATTTAGACAATTCATTCTCTGAAAATGTTTTACGTAGATTTTGAGAACTGGCATGTGTCGGATTAAATTTATTAACAGCTTCTTTGAAATCAAGATCAGGAATTTGTTCTTCGTTGTCAATTGTATTTATTCCTCTCAAATTTGGAGGATATGCACCAATTAAATTAGGAAGTGTGTATTCAGGGGGGAGTTGGTCTCTATACACGAGATTGGTTGATGATAAAAAAGAATAATCTTTGTGTTTGTTTCTTCTTTTCCTATCAGATCCAGAGATAACACTAGATCCGGATGATGAAGGCACATTTGACATCTAATAATGTACTTTCACCCAGTCTAATCGCACTATTCCTTTGAGAGTTCCCTTGATTCCAACAAGTGTAATGTATATATTTTACAGTATATAAAGAAATCTCTATTGCCAAAAAAAAAAGACATGCAATGTGGAGAATGAAAACAGGAGGCACTCACCAATTATGAAATCCTAGAAAAAAAATATTCAGCTGTCGACTTGGAAATTGAAATGTATTTTGCCTTACTCTTTGTTGTTTGTCTTTCAGTAGTGCTTTACAAACAACCTACCAGGACAATATAGGAGTCACTGTCTGCTAATTATGTGTATGTTTATTACCATGCTGTATCTGTTTTTTTGAAACATACCATATACTAACATCTAATTGCCTAATTTTACACAGCGTTCAATTTTGGAGGAAATTCTAACAACAACAACCCAGGTTCTTTGTTTGGCGGTGCTGCCAACAACAACAACGGCAATAATATTAATAATAATAACAATAATAATTCTGGAATGAGTTTTGGCAATGCAAATAATGGATCAAAACCTTTATTTGGGGCTGGGAACTCAACAACACCAGCGTTTGGATCTAGTAACTCAAACACTCCTGCATTTGGAGCATCAAATACAGCTAAACCATCATTTGGAGGTGCCCCAACATCATCAATGTTTGGATCAAACACGTCAGCTACTCCTGCATTTGGATCAAACACTTCAGCTACTCCTGCATTTGGATCAAACACTTCAGCTACTCCTGCATTTGGATCAAACACTTCAGCTACTCCTGCATTTGGATCAAACACTTCAGCTACTCCTGCATTTGGATCAAACACTTCAGCTACTCCTGCATTTGGATCAAACACTTCAGCTACTCCTGCATTTGGATCAAACACTTCAGCTACTCCTTCATTTGGTGGAAATTCAACAACACCTGCATTTGGAGCAAATGCATCTACCACTCCAGCATTTGGCCAGAATTCATCTGCTTCTAAGCCATTATTTGGAGCAGGTGCATCATCCAACCCTGTATCATTTGGTGCAGGTTCAGCATCTACAAATAAACCATCATTTGGTGCAGGATCAAGTACAAATAATGCTTTTGGTGCAGGCTCGACTTCAACTCCTTCTTTTGGTGCAGGATCAACAACTCCAGCAACTACAACTTTATCGGCATCCAAGCCATTGTTTGGTGCAGCTACTACTAGTACTAACACCAGCGCACCATCATTTGGCTCAACATCATCAACTCAACCTGCTGCTAAAACTTCATTGTTTGGTAATACACCATCAACTACGCCAGTTTTCGGTCAAAATAATAATACTTCTGGTGCTACGTCCACATTAATCACAGCAACTACGCCAGGAGCTACATCATCTTTTCCATCATCTACCTCTAAGCCATTATTTGGAAATGCTGCAGCACCTACATCAACTAATACCTCCTCGGGCTTTTCATTTAACGCAAAACCAGAAGATAAAAAGGATGAACCTAAACCAGCATCACTTTCGTTCGGTAATACTGCGTCTGCAACTAAGCCATCAGGATTTTCGTTTAATACTTCTACATCAACTGCCAAACCTTCAGGATTTTCACTTGGTAACAATGCAACTCCAGCGTTAGGTTCCAAACCTTCCGGTCTTTCTTTTGGTGCTAAACCAGAAGAAAAAAAGGAAGAAAGCAAACCAGCGGCATTTTCATTTGGAGCTAAAAAAGATGAAGCTAAACCATCAAGTTTCTCATTTGGTGCTAAAACTGAAGCAAAGAAAGAAGAAGCTAAACCATCGGGTTTTTCATTTGGAGCTAAAACTGAAGAAAAGAAAGAAGAAGCAAAGCCAACAAGTTTCTCATTTGGAGCTAAAAAAGAAGAAGCTAAACCTTCAGGTTTCTCATTTGGTGCCAAAACTGAAGAAAAGAAAGAAGAAGCTAAACCATCAGGTTTTTCATTTGGAGCTAAAAAAGAAGAAGAGAAAAAGGATGTTGCTAAGCCATCCGGATTTTCATTTGGTGCTAAGAGTGAAGAGAAGAAAGAAGATGCAAAACCTGCAGATAAAAAAGTTGCGTTTGAGGTTTCAACCACCACTGAAGATAAAAAAGTGCCTGTAAAGATTGAAGATTTCAAACCCCAACAACTATCCATCATGAATAAAAATATGGAAGATTTAATAACTAAATGGACAAATCAATTAACGTTATCATCTAAGACATTTGAAACTTATAGTGAAAGAATTGGAGAATGGGATAAGATTTTAGTTGAATCATCAGACAAAGTTTCTAAATTATACAATGATACAATACAAGCAGAACAAAAGCAAGATAAGATTGATCAAACATTAGCATATATTGAAAAACAACAAGATGAATTAGATAACATTCTTTCAGGATATGAGAGGCAATCTGATAAATTATTATCATCAATTGAAAAATCTACACCATCGAATCCATCTGCTACAAATAGTAAAGAAACAAATGATGAAGCACGTGAAAAGGCATATAAATTAGCAGAAATGTTAGAAAATAGATTAGATTCATTGGGCACCAATTTTTCATCTCTTGTTAATGAAGTCAATGAAGTTAGTGATAATTTCAATAGATCATTACTCAATACTGATGCATCTGAAAATAATGAACAAACATTGAATGATGTTCTAAAATTACTCAATAATCATATGGAATCTTTGAGTTGGATTGCAGAGAATGAAAATCAATTGAAGAAAAAACTTGAAAAATTGTCATAATTAATATCGAAAAAGATGTCTCTTTGCTTTCTCTTTTTTTTATAAACTAACTTATTTAATTTTTGATTTAATAAAATTCACAGTAAATTATAAGAAGGTTTAGTAATAATAATAGTGTTAAAAAATTTATTTCTGGGTTCGATTCTTCAATCGATCATGAACACGTTGTTGTAATCTACTTTCCAGCCTTGATCTGTTAGAATCAACCTTGACTGAACTGTTAGATGCTCCCATACTAGACGATGGTGTAATGAATTTCCAAGACTTTGTACGATTCAGCATATCGTTGAAAAATAAGTTATTTGAAGAAGTATTTTTTTCTACTGATTTAACAATTGAATAAATATCACCATTTGAATATTTGTCAATCAATGAAGGTCCTATTTGATTGAGTTCTGAATCAGATAAACCACAAATATGAGCAGCATCAGAGAATAACTCTATTGACGAAGGTAATTTGTGAATTTCTAACATTTTCTCCATTTTCCGTTTAAATGGGTTTTGATTCTGTCTACTTTTCCTAAACATTAAAGGTTCATTATTGTCTTTATTTACATCATTGTTATTGTTATTGTTGTCATCGTCATCATCATCTTCATCGTCATATTCATTTAATGAATTTCCCATTTCTGGTGATACTGATCTACTGATTGACATGTTTTCATTTGTAGGATAATGTAGTAGTAAAGATAATGCTTCAGATTCATCAAATAATTCCAAATCTCCATTTGAGTTAAGTATACCCATATCAAGACAAATCTGATTAATATTTTTATTCAGACATTGAAGTAATTTAGAACGGATTCGTAATATCAGTAAGATTATAACATATGGCAACAACACAGAAATATCATGACCGTTAGAAACTGTATCAGACATAGCACCAACACAAGCATACGCTATTAGACCATCCCAAATACGAACGGAGTATGCTAAACCTAGTTCTCTAGTTAATAACATTCGAAACCATCTAGTAAGCCATAATTGTGATTCAATATTGGAATTTTTCAAAGATGTTGCCAATCCAGGGTATTTAGATGAAGGTTCTGGATCTATATGATGTAATTTTAAATCAAAAAAGATACTTTCACGAACAATACCAGAAGATGTAAAATATTTGTCTATTATTGGTGACATGAGTTGTTTAAACATTGCAAAAACGTCATGTTGGAAATATTTAGAAGATAATAATTCTTTAATTTGTAAATTAAGATTATTAATTTTATTGGAATCATTGGATTTAGATAGTTCATCATCATCATCATCATCAAATAATTCTACTTTAAGAACTGCATAGATGACTGCGCATAACTCATGCATACCTTGAACATAACCTATTCTCTTTAGTCCTTTAGAATCTCTTTCTTCATTTATCCATTTAGAATAACGATATAAGATTTCAATCATCTTTATTTTATCTTCTTTACTTTGAATAAACATATCAGGATATTCTGGAAACAATCTTTCCACATCAGCAACTATCATTGATAAAATATTTATATCTGATTCTGATTTATTATTATTGTTGGTATTAGTAGAATTTAATAATGGGTCATCATTTGGAGAAACCGATTGTTTTGGTAATCGACGTTTAAATTTTAGATTGGATACATTCAGATTAGTTAAATCTTCCTCCACATCATTGAGAGTGGCTTGCTTAGAACTTATTGGAGAATAATAGATTGAGTCAGAAGGTAATAAATGCCAAGGTATCCCCACTGTACGAGAGATATTTGAGTAAACATCTCTATGATCTCTTAAATTAGATAAATTGATTGAAGGTAAGTTTGTTGATGGTGAAATTGATATATCTATTTGTAAAAGTGATGTTTTCCAAAGTAAAGTTCTTGAAAATGGGTATTTGCTTGAATTTGAATAAACGTGTTGACCTGAGATTATAGCAGCAGCCAACGCAGGTCTAGAGGGGTATTGTTTTAGAACCTGTTCAATCCTGTGAACATAGTCTTGGGACAAATCCTTTGCATCGAGCATGAAGCAAAGGCGAATGATAAATAACAGAGAAAGAAGAGAAAATGTCAAAAAAAGAAAGGGTTCATCATATTAACATGCTCATCTGCATGATATGATTTATTCCACTGGTTGTTTGTTTAATAAATTACACGGAATAGAAAATCCAAAAAAAAGACACCTCTCAATGAGGGTTCGAAACGCGGTCGGCTAAAAAAAAGAATAAAAAAAAATAAGGAATAAAGTGTGAAATTCATAAATATAAAAAGGTTTCAATGTAATACAACGTCTATTTTGTGACCCTGTTCAAAAAGCTCGTATCAGCTGTTTGTTCGTCGTCAGATATCTTGAAGTCGGTGTCGTCTTCGTCAAAGACTGTATGATCCGTGTAAGGTGAGAGTTCGATATCTCCGTTGAGATCATCTTGTAGCGTAGTTTCCAAATCAGGCAACGGAGTTTGAGGTGGCGGAGTAGTATCAGGTTTGAAATAAACAATTGAAAACACTGCCAAAACAATAACGATTTCACCGATCAATGACCAACCCTGTGGAATTGTTCCATTGGTTATGAAATCGAAAATTGAAGCATAGACTAATTGAGTATAAGTCATTGAAATTGCTCTTGCAGCCTTCTCACGTTGCATACCTGCCGTTAATAAAAATTGCATTACAAACCCTGTGACACCAATAGCAGTAAGTAAAGACCATTGTTTGGTAGTATGTGGAATTTGAAATGATAATCCTGGCAAGATGATAATTCCGACAAAAGATGCAACGACTGTGAATAATGCATAAATGGAAACCATAAACAATGGATGTGCATTAAATCCGATTTTTCTAATTGCACACATTGCCACAGCTGTACCAAAAGTTGAGAAAAATGCAAAAACTGAACCAATAATCCGACTACTTGAAGAAATATCATCAACATCATTAACGCCGTTAGATATTGAAGAGGAAAATAATTTCAGTAAAAAGTGTGGCTTGGCAATTAAAACGACACCAAATAATGCAAACATCCCACCAATTGCTTCAACAGAAGTGAATCTTTCATGTAAGAAAAAGTATGCCATCAAAGATGTAATAGTTGGAGCTAAAAAGGTAATGCAAACTGTATCAGAAACATTAAGATACAGTAAAGACCAGTATTGTCCACCAACTCCGACAAATCCTCCCACTGCTCTTAACAATAATAGTTTTCTATAACCAACAGGGCCAAATGGGAAGTCTTTGTTCTTTTCATAGAAACAAAAGTATAAAATGCAGAAGAAATAAGTGATTGACATTCTAACAAATAAGATCTGAAGCGGATGCATGGGTACCGCTAGATCCGGGTCTGTGATAAGAAGTTTGCAAAACATAATCATGAAGGAGTTGAAAAGCTGGGAGACAAGGGTGAGCAACACACCAGTGCTGGGCAGTTGGAGCTTCATTGTTCGATATGGAGTAGATGGGGTGAAATGGTGTTTTTTTGTCAAAGAAGGAAAGAATAATTGTGCATATTAATCAGTAAATGATCCACAGTGTGAAAACTCTTATTGCTGCAGAGTGCAAAATTGATAAGAGGCGCTGCACAGAAGGAAAAAAAAAATAGAAAAAATTAAAAAATAATTTTCATTTTAAAGGACAATAGCCTGATTACGTAAATGTGCCAGATACTTTCATCTCGGAAAATTGCAGGGGAATTATTGAAAAACAAATTGCGACTGGTCTGCTTTGTTTTGTTTTCGTTTTGGTTTTTCGCTTTATTTTGTTTTTCTCCCTCAGGAGCCTGGTTTTAAGAGACCATATTGCACATTGGGTTTGTTTGCTTTTGAGTGTATCTGAGCCGAAGTGTTTGCCGCTTTGACTTTTCTTTCCTCTCTCTTTCCCTATCTCAGTCTGCGCATCCGGAATGTTGTCAATTGCCCTCAGAGCGTCTCGTCCTGTCTCCCTTGCCTCATGGCTAAGCGTGGCACGTCCTGTAGTCAAAGTCGCCTCCCCAACCCACGTCCCTCTCATTAGACAATTCTCCATCACAAGTGTTTTCTTGAAGGATGCTGAATCTGCTAAAAAATCAGTGAAAAAAACTACCTCAAACAAGGCCTCCGCGGCTGCTAAAAAGGCTGCAACTGCTACAAAGAAAGTTGAAGCTGCCAAAAAAACTGCTGCTAAAAAGGCAGCTGCAAAGAAAGCTGCTAATGAAAAGAAGGAAGCTGCTAAGGAAAAGAAAAAGGCTAAAGTGCTTGCATTGAAGCAAAAGAAGCAAGAATTAGCTGCTTTAAAGAAACAAAAATCACAAAAGGAACTTGAAAAGCCAAAGAAACCTGTTACCGGTTTTATTGCATATGCAAAGGACAACTACAAGAAATATCATAAAGAAGGTGAAAAATCTTCAGATGCTATTGTCAAACTTTCACAAGCTTGGAAAACTGAATCCGAAGAAGTTAAGACCAAATATCTCAATTATAACAAAAAGGAAAGGGAAGTTTGGAGAGAACAGTATTCTTTATGGAAGGAAAAATACAAGAGACCACTTACTTCATATACCAAATACATCCGAAGTTCCTTTGCTAATTCCAAAAAACCAACAACCAGAGAAGAATCAATTGAACTTCTCAAATCTTTTGCTTCAAAATGGAAAACTTTAAGTGCAGATGAAAAATCCCAATTTCTCTGATGTAAAAACCCTTGATGAAGCCACAGTACTCTGTAAAAAATATCTTTTCCACTTATGTCAACATTTTTTTTTTTTTGTGACAATAGTAAATGTATATTTTAGTCAGTGTTTTAGTCATTATTTAGTTGATTCAAATTTATAAGATATAACTGCCCGTTCTTTTTATGTGATGATCTTTAAATTGAAACTTGTATTAATCTATTTTTAGCCCATAAAAACTTTTTGGCGGCTTACGTAATGTCATCACCAAATGTCCTGATGGGAGTTTATGCCGAATTTATGCTTTTAGTTGGGATTATTAATTAATCAATAACAACTGATCATCTGTAATTGCCTTCCTTTCAATACCCGTATACCATTAATTAGGAAATTAGTATTACCATGGTACATTTTTTTATACGTTTACCTCTCTTCTTAATTGCTCTATTGACCATTTGTGTCAATTCAGCAACTATACCGGAGACTGAAAATGATGAGCAATATAAAATAACTGATCTTTTATACCTTGATATACATCAATCTGAAGAAGGTTCTGATAAATCTGTATCACATCCATTGGGTACAATTATTATTGGACTCTTTGGTGAAGTTGTTCCACAAACAGTTCGAAACTTTAAAGAACTTGCACCAATTTATGAAAATACCAAAACATTGTTTCATAGAGTCATTCCAGGATTTGTTATTCAAGCAGGTGATATTGATGGTTCTGGTGGACATAGTATTTATGGTGAAAAGGGTGCACCTCCACCATTAGATTCAACTAATGAAAAAGATTTTGGACCATATTTTAGTGGATTGGTTGATGAAAATTTTATATTATCTCATGATAAAAAGGGTAGAGTTAGTGTTGCAAATGCTGGTCCAAATACTGGTGGTAGTCAATTTTTCATTTGTATGGAACCAGCTGATTTTCTTAATGGGAAACATGTTGTATTTGGTCAAGTTTTGAAAGGTTTTGAAGTTGCTAGTGTTATAGTGGATGTTAAAAGGGATGGTAGTGATAAACCACTTAATGATATTTTCATTAATGCTGCTTATGGAAGCAAGTTTTCTGATGAAAAGCAATTGGAATTAACTGCAATTAGTGCTAGGGAAATTGAAAATATAAAGGATGTTGATGATGAGTCAAATATTGAACAACCAAAAGATGATGATTCATTAGCTATTAATATTCCATCAAATGATGCAAATGTCTTGCAAGAGCAAGATTTAGATTCTTCATCTATTCAATACCAAAAGGAACATCCTTCAGGTTTGGGTGGTTCATCTCATCATTATGTTTTCCTACCTTTTGTTTTGATTGTTGGTCTTACTGGTTATATGTCATACAAAAATCGTCGTTCAATTAGCTCAATGATAAGAGGTCCAAGATATCGTAGAATTCAATCAGTTAGTTGATTTGTATGTTTTGATATAAATTTATAAATCTAAAAAAAAACATTTCTAATTATATAATTTATTTTCATAATTGTTTGTATTTATTGGAGTCTTGGACTTCTCCCATATTTTACCTCTGATTTCTTTCTTTATAAAACCATTAATAACATTCTTAAACCAGGTAAAATCTTTTGTTTCAACAGAATTCATAAACTGGAATAAAATATCAGATGGATTGGATAAAATCTTATAAATAAAATCAGAATCTAAACCAGTTTGACCCTCAATAATATCAATCAATATCCATTCATATCCTTCATCTAATTCCACAATTAATTCATCTTCAAATTGTATCCAATAATCTATCTTATTAACAATTGATTTTAATTCAATTTGATCCTGTGTTGTATCATAAATAACCCAGTATTTAGCAACATTGGAATAATGATTATTGGAATCTTTGTCAATTAACCATGAGCTTCTCAATATTTTGTTATCGCCAATTTGAGTAAACAAAGATGCACCATTCTTAAAAGTACCAGCATCCCAATGAACTGTTATAGGTTTTAGCATATTATTATTATATCTGTGTTCATTAATGATTCTCAAGTTTAATCTTTGTGCGCTATCCCCACCAGTGTAGTTCCAACTTGATATCAATCCAAAAATTATGCAACAAAATAAATTGACAAAATATGAGACAATTAGAGAAAATATTAATAGATTTTTCAATACTTTTCTGCAATTCAACTCAAGTAAAATCCATTCAAATGTACTTGAAGCAACTAAACATATGATCCCAACTATATAAACTAAAAATTTCCATTCTTTGTGTCCATTAATGGATAAAACTAACACATATACGAAACTTGACCATATTAAAGTTGTTAAAGTTCCAACTCCATAATTGACATAATCAACATTGTAATAATTATCACGTTTATGAGTTTTATGGAAAATTCTTTTAACATTAATTGATGATAATGTTAAGAAAATTATTGTGAAAAAATATGCCAATTCAAAACCGGATGCAAATATTTTAGGTAAAAGTTCAGCAAAATATAAATGCCAATTTTTTAAATTCCATTGAGAAAAACTGCCATCAAAAAGATCAAACATTGAAGATTCTAATTCCGGAATTGTAAAAGAAACATTCCAAAAATAAGAATCTATCCTAGAACATAAAAACACACTTAATATAATTGATATGATAATTGAAACAACAGCTTCTCTTAATGATAATATAGGTTTACCAATTCTCAAAATCCCTGAAATTGAAATAAGTGTCAAGATTGTGGTAAATATTAACACTTCAAATCTGAAAATAATTCCAATAAAAGTAAACCCAATCAACGATCTAGCAATATCACCGGAAATATACATTGATAATGCAATATTAAATAATGGTAAACAAATGAAATGTGGTACAAATCTTGATGAATAAAACATTAAATGTGGTAATGGATAATAAAATAATGAGAACCAAAATCCAATCAATTTTGAGTTTTTAGAGCATGATTGACTAATTGTTTTACTCAAATAAAGAATTGAAAATGATGAAGCAATTGAAAGTAACAATCTTGTAAATATTAATTGTAAAATTTTCGTTTCTTTGAAAATGATAGTTAATTCATCACTAGTATATAATTTACCAATTGATGTAGGTATAACGCTATTTAACGAAACAATCAATGATGCCATTAAATTTGCTAAATTTTTACAAGTTTCAGAAATGTATATGGATGGCAATGCCAAAAAGATAATTGAAAGTGATGTTTTTTTAGCAATATCAGGGTATTCCATATGATTGAACGATTCTATCTTGTCAAGTCCGACATTGATTATATCATGTAAAGCTTGAACATTAAAAGATTCATCCACATTTGAGTAGGGAGCTACAAGAATAAGTGATATGGGGATAATGAAAAGCAAAGTATCCAACAATAGCTGTGCAGATCTAATCATTATTGGCTCTTTCAATAAGTAATATTTGTTGATGTTGAAGATGAATTACTTCTTTCACCTGTATGGAGTCTTTTAAGGCTTACAGGTGGCTGAAATGGAAAAATTAATTTTGTGTGGACCGTTTATTTCTTCCGAAAATTTGTACATCACGTGCCGGAGCATTGCCGCACTGTGGAATTAAAGGGGGCAGACCAAATATAAATGATTGCGTAGTTGGTTAGCAACGACAAATCCTCGTATATGGTATATGAGGCATTTTAATATAAGTGGAGTGGGGCTGGACCCAGAGATATTGATGTTTGTGGAAGAGATGTCGTTTATTAGAGTAGTTTACCTTCCATACTGGCGTGGAAAGAAAGTTCATGTTTTAGCGACTTTTATTTGGCAAAGTACTGAAATTAGTAAGGCATGAATCTTTTCGAATGAATAAAAAGGGAACGACATTTTATTTTCTGGTGGTGGTGACAAAAGAGATACATAAAGATGGATGATATAGAGTTGATACCGGATTTGGTCACAGATGAAAACGATGTTTTCGAATTCCATGAGGTGAAAAAACAACCAACTGACACTTCTGGGGCAATCATAGAGGAAGACAAAGAAAAAAGAGTTCCTGTGACGATACTTACTGGTTATTTGGGCTCAGGAAAGTCCACATTATTAGAACAAATAGCCAAACGTGGAGACAGAAAACTTGCAGTAATATTGAATGAATTTGGAGATTCTATTGATATTGAAAAATCGCTGACTGTGAAGGATAAAAATGAGAATGAAATAGAGGAATGGTTAGATTTGGGAAACGGGTGTTTATGTTGTACTGTCAAAGATAATGGGGTTGCAGCAATTGAAAGATTAGTTGCAAAAAAGAAAGGATTTGATCATATTATATTGGAAACTACCGGATTAGCCGATCCTGGTCCAATTACCACAATGTTTTGGTTAGATGACGGATTATTATCCAATGTTTATATAGATGGTGTCATTACAGTTTTGGATTCCGCAAACATTGAAAAATGTCTTGATGATAAGGAAAATGATGAAGACCATATTAACCATCACGAGCATCATCAAAAGAATGATGGCGATGATAATCACAATAACGAACAGTTAACAATTGCACATGTACAAATAGCATTAGCAGATGTAATATTACTTAATAAGATTGATACTGTTGACAAAGAGGAAATTCAGAGAGTTGAAAATAGAGTGAAATCCATCAATTCTAATGTACCAATCTATGAAACGAAATTTGGTGACATTTCATTAGATAAAATACTTGATTTACACGCATATGAAGCAACAGATGTTAATGAGCTCGTGCGTACAAAAAATACAGAATCTGGTGTACATGATCATCGAATGGGTACTAAAACGTTTGATTTCAAGAAATTTACATCATTGGAAGAATTTGCCAATTTTGAGAAATTTTTACAGGATCTCCTATGGGATGATATCATTGAAGATGAAACACAAACACTCAAGGAAACACAGAAAAAGGATAATGATAAGTGTATGGAAATACATAGAGTAAAGGGGTTGTTATTTGTCAATGATACCTATAAAGTTATCCAAGGAGTTCGTAAAACATACGATGTCATTGACGGCGTGCAAAAGATTAATGAGATTGAACTAACATTTTCAAGATTAGTGATTATTGGAAAATATATTGATGCTGATTTCATTAAACAAACTTTTAAAAAGCATATGACATTTGAAATATATTAATGAAAGATTAAAGTTTTTTTTAGACCGAGAAAACCCGAACTGTAACCTAGTTTGAATAGTTGTAGATGAATTTTGTGTGGAGCTAATAAAGTGAAGTATTTTATAGAACTGTTGCAACTCTATAATTCTAGAGTCACGGTATTGTCGGAACCTAATAAGTAGCTAATGAACCAACCCGCTAAGACTAGAAGAAGGTTACTCTGTATATGGGGAACGCGATGCCATTTTTAGTAAAAAGATAAGAAATTATTCGTGATAAGGAACGAAAATTATTTTTTTCAACAGGGCCTATAAATAAACCCCACATCCAAATCCAAACGAGGTGTATAATGGTTTAAAACTAGCTTTTTTCAAGCCATGGATTATTTGAAAATCTTAGGCGTTGTTGCAGTTGCAATTTGTCCAGGTGTGATTTATTTTTTTAGAAATAAAAATCGGAAAGTTTATCAATTTGGACAAGAAATTATACCTTTAGATATTGATGTCAGTGATATTCAACAAGGTAAACATGTGGGTCGTCGTTATATGCCATTCAGATATCCTTTGACACAAACCATGGCATTAGTTAAATTGGATATGAATCATATAACTATTATTGATAAAGAATATTATCGTTTTATGAGCGAAAAGAAAAGGCTTTTTGATGGTTATGATGAGGAGAAATTAGTTAATAATCCATTTTTCAAAAGAATGCATGGACCAGGTTATGACCATATTTTTGAAGAATATTGTGAGCTTTTAGTTACTCATTTTACAACAAGATATCCAAAGCTTTTTGAAAGAAAAAAGAATATAGTTACAAATAGATTATTAAATGAAGAATATGATTTGAATGAAATGGATCCATTATTAGTAGTAACGAAACTTGCAATGGAAGATTTTTACCTTATAAAGAAAAATGAAAGCACAAAAGAGCAGGTATGTGTTGGAGTTTCTGTTGCATTTGGTGGAGGAGGATTCCCGATTGTTCCGATTGTTGGACAAGGTATGGACTCTATTCATAAAAAAGTTCCGTACTATGAAAGTAAATTAAAGAAGAGTATGGACAAATGGTTTGATAAATTTGTTGATCCTGTTGAACGTTCTTCTTGGCATATTGTCTGGGATAATGGATTAAATTGCAATGAGCTATATCCGAAACATCATGAATATGAAGGTGATTTAGAAAAGTATAAAGAGTATGTGAGTTCTATTCCATTTAGTGAATTTGCCGTTAGGTTCGAAAGGCAGACATTAGTCAAGCTTCCCAAGAGTGGAGCAATTGTATTTGCAAACCATCCCTTATTTTTGAACATTGAACAAGAACTTTTGGATGTTCCTGTAATTCCAACAATCATTTATCGTACCATGCATAATAGTCCTGAGGATATTATCAAACACAAGCATTTTGATCTTATACGGGATCATTTGGACAAGTTTCTGCTTGAAGCAGAAAAAAAACAGGTGGACTCTGGTGCAATGCGCATAGATGAAACTGTCAGAACCCAAGAGGGTTTTCCATTCCGTAAAGAATCCAATGTGTAGTCTTTTTGTGTACAGTGTGTATTCCCAATGGGGCAATTCCGCATGTAGTAATTAGCGAACAAATTATTCTTCCATGAAAAAAAAAAAGAAAACATGCCACCACCCTCGGCCAATGAGAAGACGTGTAACTCTAAGAGGAAACACTTTAGCGAAGAGTGGGAAAACCAGAGGTAAGTGAATTAAGAGAAACTTGGTGTATGAGTGTTTAACCTCTGCTTTTGAAAGCTTAATACACAGCAAAGCAATACAAAAATGACTCATCCTGGTTCATACATGGGCTGGTGGGGTTCTATGGGATCCCCAAAGCAAAAGAGAGTTACTATCCATTCCGTTTCTCCATACGCACAAGCTCCATTACACGGATCAGTTGAAAGAGGTATTTTCAACTCATTCAGAAGATTCAAATCTCAAATCTTATACATTGTCATTCCAGCAGCAATGGTGTGGTCTGTTTGGACTGATGCAAGAGATTACAATGAATACTTGTATACCAAGGCAGGTAGAGAAGAATTAGAAAGAGTCAATGTTTAAAATCTTTTTTTCCAATATTCTCTTATATCCCTTAATACTTCTATAACTATTTATTTCCATCTCATCTATTCAATGAACATCGATACATTTTTTTCTTATTTATTCATATTTTTATATAATGTTTAAGTCTATAACTTCATAAAATGAAAAAGAAAAAGACGAAAATTAATATAACCGATAATCACTAAATTTAGTACTAAAATGAGTTTTAGTAAGAAGGAAGAAAGAAAAAAAAAAGAAAACCACAACATAACTTGTAACTATAACACATATTATATAATATATAATCACTATATTAGATTTATATTCGGCATGTATTTGAATTCACCAGCATCAAAATACATCAAATGAGATAGAATCATTCAGCTTTTGTCTCCTTCTCTGAATCGCCATCCAAATTTTCATTGAATGCAACATAGACGTAACCTATCAACACGACGTTGGCCACAACTGCAGCAACCCCTCCTGAAATAAGAGAGTTTTCGAATATACTGTTACAAGTGAAGAAGGCCACCAATGGTGCCAGGATCATCATTGCGGTGAAAAAAATAAGCTTTTTCAAAACTTGTCTGTACAAAACGGCAAAGTTAGTATGATGTATGCATGTGGGTGTGTCTGTCTGTATAAACAAGAGGAACATACGGAGGAATGTCTGCCATTGCGCGATGTGTGTGTGTGTGGAGAAGGTACCAATAAACCCAAGGCGATTGCGTTGATCGAAGTATTACTGAAATTTATTGATAAGTCGATAGATATCTCTTGTGTACTTGATAACCCCAAATTTCCGATGCAGAGGGGGCAGCTTTTTTTCCCGCGCAAAGTTCGGAATTAAAAAAACTAAAAAAAAATAATTACCTGCTGAGCCGCTTTTCTGTTTTTTCTCTTTTTTCTCTTTTTCTTTAATTTTTGGCCCACTTTCTTCATGGAAGGCCAAGAAATGAGCCGTCGTGGGCATGGAAAAGGAAAAGAAGAGAAAGAATGCAAATTACGTAATCGGCGGAAAAAAAGAAATGACCCCCCCACAGACTCACACCCGGACTTTGACTAATCACCGTCGGGGGGATGGTTGTTGTCATCACGAAGATCACTTACATGTTGGACATGCTGCAAATTTCTATTATCTTCAGCACATGCTGACTTTTTAGGTGGTGAGTATTGATAAATATGCTACCATTTCCCCTTTCTTTTCCCTTTTCTTCTTCTTTTCTTCTCCTACCTTCTTTTCTTTCTTCTTCCATATACAGTACAACCCCAAATTAGATAATCAATGCCCCTTACTCCTCAAGAACTACAACAGTACGAAACTGATGGTTGCATAGCCATCAAAAATTACTTGGACAAACAAACAGTTGCTGATTTAAATGCTGAGATTGACTCATTGCTAAACTCAGTTCATATCGGCAATCATCCTAAGATTAAATTTACAACAGGTAATGATAAGGATGGTCATATTAGTGATAAATATTTCCTTGATTCAAGTGATAAGATTCATTATTTCTTTGAACCTGAAGCTATAGATGATGATAGTCGGAAACTGAATAAACCTTTAAATAAATCAATTAATAAAATCGGTCATGGTTTGCATTTCTTAAATGATAAATTCAATGCAGTGACAGTTAATGATGATATAGCATCAATCTGTAGACAATTGGGTTTTAAAGATGCAAAGGCAGTCCAAAGTATGTGTGTTATTAAACAACCTCATATTGGTGCTTATGTTCCTCCTCATAATGATGCAGAATTTTTATATTCTAATCCTCCAACATGTGTTGGATTCTGGTTTGCTCTTCAAGATTGTACCATTGAAAATGGTTGTCTTGAATTTATCCCAGGTTCTCAAAATTACCCATTACAAAAAAGATTTGTCAAAGATTTAGCAAAAGGTTATGGTACTAAATTTGCTCAATTAACCAACCCAGATAAAGAATTCACTATAGATTCAACTGATGAAAACATTAAATTGAATAAATTGTTCAATGATGATTCATTATATAAAAAAGTCGTTATACCTGCTGGTTCTTTGGTTTTAATCAATGGTAAAGTTATTCATAAATCCGCTAAAAACACTTCAGATAATTCTAGAAATGCATATACTTTCCATGTCGTTGATGGTGCTGCAGTATATGACGAATATAATTGGTTGCAAA
Organism: Pichia nakasei; assembly: GCA_030570355.1. NCBI lineage: Eukaryota > Fungi > Ascomycota > Pichiomycetes > Pichiales > Pichiaceae > Pichia > Pichia nakasei. The sequence continues at coordinate 146,243 of JAJLVL010000018.1, forward strand.
TCCCTCCTTCAAAACCTTCCGGTACGAAAAATTTTACTAGATTGTACAAAAATTACGAATGATGTTAATACTTCATGAAATATATCTCATTTTATAAACTAAAATGATTATATTTTCCTACACACTTTTCTATTACATCCTTTTTTTCGTCTTATTTTTCTCCTTTTTTTACTACTGTTTCTATAACTGTGCTTAAATTTTCTAAATTTAAATTTTTCTATATATTTATTAATCATTACATTCAATCCCATCTATTATCATTTGATGGATTCCAAAATCCAACTTTTAAATCTTTCATATTATTCAAAATATTATTCCATTTTTTAAAGGCATCTTCATATTTATACAAATTTGGTGATGATGTAATCTTATTCATGGCCCAATTTAACGTTTTCAAAGATCCTGCATTCTTCCTTGAACTTTCTTCAATTATTGTATCAACTAATAGAATCTTGAATTTCTTAAAATCAACAAGTTTCATAAAATAGTACGATTGAGCTCTTTGTGCTCCACCTGTATATACTAATGTTATAATAATATCTAATATCTTAACTGCATTAATTTTGGAAATAAAATCAATATTCTCATTTTTACTTTTCAATATACCTATCATTAAATTGTGTAATAATGCAACGGGTATACAAACTCCATATTCTTTATATAAAAGTCTCATCATTTCATCAATTGCTAATGGATTTTTTTCAATAAGTGATTCAATTAATATACTTTTAACTCTTAATGGTGCATATAAATTGAATAATCTCCGTTTTTCCTTAAATGTATACCTTTTCTTAACTTGCTCTTTTTTGAATTTCGGATCTTTTTTATCCTTTATATCATCCGATTTATTTAAAAAATCATTTTCAGAATTTTTATTTTCGGTATTTTTATTAAATTCTTTTAAATTTTCATAAAGTTCATTAAATTCAACCAAATCTTGATCAAGATTAAATCTATCACTACCATGAATATTTCTAATAGTATTTACGTCCAATGAATTATCATTTTCTTCAACATCCATTGAATCAAATAATTTATCTGTTACATTATCAAAATTCTCAATATCTTTATTGTTGGTTTGAGCTGTAATTTCAGTTTCAGACCTACTCTCTATATCATTTTTCAATCCTGTAATGACTTTATATTTATCAATAAATGAAACTTTTTCATTTTCTTTTAAACAATTCAATACATCAAGGATACCTGATCCAAATGTTGTACCATCATTTAATTCTAAATTTTCATCCATTGTCTTCTCTAATAATAATGAATCACTAATATTTTTATTCCATTCAAATCCGGATAATGATTCAACTAATTCCCATACAGTATCATTCGAAGATAATTCATCAATCTCCTCTTTTAAATATTTTTGATATCTGATATGATTCAATTTATCAAAATCTTGTCTTTTTCTAATTGAACGTCTAAGGAAAACTTCTAGGAAAGTACCAAATTTAAACATATCCCTATTAAATTTTTCAATCCAAACATCATCATTTGAATATATCCAATTGGCTCTAATTTTCCATATTTTAATAATTACATCCTTTGGTAATTTCATTAGATGTATAGCAATCGATTGTAATAATCCATGATATGAAATATAAAATTTGGATTTGTAATTTTTTGGATTCAATCTATATAATTCTTCATCACCAGAGCAAAATAAATCAAATGAATAGTTCAATAACTTACAATATTTTCTAAAACATATATCATTATTTAAAATATCTGGAATGTTTTCCACGTCATTACTCTGGGTTTTTAACGGTTTGGCTTCTGTTTGAATATAATTATTAAGAAACAATGTGGTTGAAGGTATCAAATTTGCAGCATATCTTATTGAACTATGATCCATGAATTTAGTTCCATCAATGAATTCAACGAGTGTGTGATAAATTTCCTTATTACTTTGATTCTTAAAAAATGAGGTATTCCCAATTTTAAAATTATATTCAATTATATTATTGGCAAAATGGAATAAAATTTCTCTGTTGGCATTAGTTGGGGAATTCACAGAAATCAATTCTAATATTTTCAATAATTCTAAGTATGAATACCCTCCAAAAAATAATGGATAATTTGTATCGCTCTTATAATCTTTATAAAATAAATTCATAATCGTTTGTTTAATAACATGTGAATGTTCCATTGGTCGATTTGTTAATCTTATGTAACCACCCACGTGATTCTTTGAGATTAAATCGTTATATTTAAAGTATCTAACCAATTGTCTGGATATTATTCTGATTTTCCTGTTAGGTGATAAATTGGAAAACTCAATCTTAATGACTTCTTCTATTGTTTTACTTTTGCTGAATGCTTTTATAAATTTCTCTATTAGGATGTTATAATATATTGTTGAGCTGATTAGATTATTTTTTCTTTCAAGATGATATTTCCATAAAAGTGAAGTAATTTTGATGTTCGGTCTCAATGATATCACATATATTGATGTAAAACTCGAAATCGTCATCCTATATTTAAGAAATATTATTTCCAAAAAGAAATTTTTTCTTTCATCAAGAAACTTATATACCTGGTTTTTAGTAATGGATATTTTATTTTTCAAAATGTAATTTTTTTCAAAGTTATTCAATGACAATGTATGATTCAAGAAAAGAAGTAAAAAGTCTTCATATTTAGCACTGCTAAATAAAACTTCATTGGAAGATAAGAATTTACTAAATTCTAGAGTTTGCCTTTCAATATCAAGAGGATAATAAGTTTTGTAAATATCTACTACTTTGATCAAATAAATCAATTTTAAGTGGTCTTTTTGGTAATGAACTTTATTCTTGGAAATCTCATTTAATTTTTTATAGTCTTTATCTAAAGCTGGTATTGTGGAATATTTTCTATTATATAATAATGATAACACTTGAAATTCATTGAATGTTGTCTCTTGTGAAAAAAAGTCCAAGTTTTGAATCACCAATGGATTGATCTGCTTAAATTCTTTGTAAAAATGAATCAAAAACATGTATTTAATAAATTTTGAATTATGGAAAATTGGTTCATCCTCTAAAAGATCATTTAAAAAATTTAGTAATTGAATAAAAGGTAAATTCATTCTACTAATTATAAATGAAGCAGCTTTGAACCATTGGAAATTGACCAATAATCGTACAATTTCGAAAACATTTTTATCATGAATCTTTGTGTATTTGGATGTATCAATATTAAACTGTTTTTGAAACTGAGGTACTGATCTGATATAAAAATTTAATAGCAGTGGAATGTCACAATTTGATGTTTTTTCCAAGTTTTGTGGTACTTCAGCATACACTTTGTATTGACGAAGAGAATCTTCTTTAAGTATATATTCAATGTCTCTTTCATTCGATAAACTTAGATATTCTGTAAATGGCATGTTACAATGTTCAATTTGTTTAAGTAATAATAAATCGGGTTCATTATTGTCTTTGAGCGGTATTTCATCATCGTGTAAAGGCTCGTCTTCAAGTTCTTGTTCGAGTTCATTTTCAAGATCAAAAGCTAACATTTCTGAATTTGATTCTTGAATTGATGTATTATTATTGTGTATGGGAGTTTGTTTAATTATATAATTTTCCAAATTTTCAATTGATGAATGTAACAAAGAATTCATAATATTGGATATTTTATTACTTTTGAAATCTTTATCTATATTTTCATTAACATTATCTTGTTCATTTTCATTCGAATTATTGATCTTATCCTTCATTGAATACTGTCGAAAAAAACTTCGAATTTGAAACTCTTTGTGTGTATTTTTCCATAATTGTTTGGGTATTTTTCGATATCGTATCCCATACATTTTAATTCTATATTATATACAAGTAATCTTTGCAGATTGGAGGTGAATTAACTGGTTGACTTTTCTAAAAGGTATTCGTTAGTAAACTGAATCCTAATCAAATAGCTTAACTCCCCTCTTAAAAATTGAATGTCAGAGTGAAAAATCTTAAAAATAATAGTATCCGTGCACCGAGAAAATATGTCAATAGTTACTTACTTTTAAAGTATCTTTGCTACAATTCTTTATGGTTTGGTTCAAGCGTTACCAATCTTAGTTTGGCATCATAACTGTTGGGTATATAATAAAGTTACAAGAGATTCATCAATTGAGTTCATTTATAATGTTTATCATACACAAAGTATAGAAATGGAGTAATCAAATATTAACTTAATTACTTCTTTTGACCTTGTGCCGCAACTGCAGCTGCACCGGCAGCTGCAGCTTCTGGGTCTAAGTAGTAAGCTGGCTTGATTGGTCTTAAGTTATCATCTAATTCGTAAACCAATGGAATACCAGTTGGGATGTTAAGACCTGCAATTTCAGCACTAGAGATGTTATCTAAATGTTTAACCAAAGCTCTTAAAGAGTTACCGTGAGCAGCAACAAGAACGGTTTTACCAGCTAAAAGATCCTTTGAAAGGACATCTTGCCAGTATGGTAATAATCTGTCAATGACTAATGCTAAAGATTCAGTCTTTGGTAAAACGTTTGGATCAACATTATTGTATCTTTCTTCACCAAATTGAGAGAATTTGGAGTCATCTTCGATTGGAGGTGGTGGAACATCGAATGATCTTCTCCATTCTTGGAATTTTTCAGCACCGTACTTTTCCAAAGTTTCAGCTTTATCCTTACCTTGTAAAGCACCATAGTGTCTTTCATTTAATCTCCAAGATCTAACAACAGGAATGAAAAGTCTGTCAGACTTATCCAATGCAATGTTAGCAGTTTGGATAGCTCTTGATAAAAGAGAAGTGTGTAAGATATCTGGGTGAATACCAGATTCCTTTAATAATTCACCTGCACGTGCAGCTTCTTGTTCACCCTTTGGTGAAAGCTTAACATCAACCCAACCGGTGAATAAATTCTTTTCATTCCAGTCGGATTGACCGTGTCTAACTAAAACTAACTTGTGGACCATTGTGTATATATATTTGTTTTGCCAAATTAAAAGAAGTTTTTAGAAGTGGGAACCATCGAGTTGCGTGGAAACTCCACACCTTATATACATCCCGGAGAATCCACAGTACGATGTCGTATTACTTTTGGTCTGTCACACTATTCGGAAGAAAAATTCCCGGGTTTGGCTGTGACCCTGCGACGCGTCTGCGGGGCTGGGAGGGCTACGGGGCCAGTGAGGCCGATGGGGGCTCGGCATTTTTTTTTTTTTTTTGCTTGATTTTCATTTCTATATTAATCCTCATGCATAAAAGATGGGATCTATATAATCTATCAGTAGTTATTATTAGTATATGGACATGCCTAAACAGATGAAGAAAAGGAATAAAGTTTAAAAGAATAAAAGTATGGAAAAGAGAAAAGATAGGGAAAAATACACTGTAGAGATACCAATTATAAAAGACTTGCTCAGGTGGTATACATAAAATGAATTTGCTGCTTATCGGTAATATCAGAAAGGATTTCATTTGTTGAAGAAACTTCAATGACTGCTTCTTTATCTCCTTCAATCTTATTAAGATATGCTTCTTTCTTCTTGTTCATGATCGCACATACTACCCAATATAACGCAGCTAAAACCATACATGCACAGTAACCAACCAACATTGAAATAAAACCACCAGTGTATTTAGGTGCTTGATTACTTCTAAAAGTTTGAGTACCAGTAATTGCACCACCACAATAACCAAGATAATTAAAACCGTAGGTAATTGATTTTTTGGTATTCCCTGCAGTATTTGCTTGAACACATGAAATCATAACAACATATGACGCAAAATAGAAATACATGAAATAAAGACCGACTAATTGAGCTGCAGTATTTTTTTGTGAAACCGAATAAAGAATAATTGATCCAATCAATGGAATAATTAAAGAGATGATTGCAATTAAACAACGTTTATTTGTCCAACGTGCAGCCCACCATGTGAATATAACAGTAGCAATCGATGCAATAACACCTGTTGGAATACCCATTAATGCTGACTTAACTGATGAAAAACCTAAATTGTTGATAATAATAGAAGAATAAGTTGATAAACCTCCATTTGGAATATTGATACCAAAGTTAAACAACATGACAATATAGATACGAACATCAAGAAATGCTTCTTTAACTTGATCCCATTTCCATTCGTTATTTTCAACACCAGTTTTATTATCAGAAACTCTTTTAACAGTGAAATATTTTTCTCTATCAGTTAAAAACTTAGCATTCATTGGAGAATCTGGTAAATACCAAATTACAAATGCAGACCAAACAGTTGAAACTGCACCAATAAGGATGAAAATATATTTCCAAGTTGGAATACTTTTACCAAAAGTAGTTGCTAATGCAGATAATGCACCATTAATAACAGATGACATAAACATGAAAATAATTGCAGTACGATGAGGAATTTCATCCTTGACATAAAAAATGGAAATCATCAATGAACAACCTGGAACAATCGCACATTCAACAAATCCCATTAAGAATCTAATTGCAGCTAAGCCACCAAAATTGTGACATGCACAAAGTAATAAAGTTAATGAAGACCAAATAAAGGAACAAATACCTAAAACTTTACCAAGTTTATATCTTTGAATCAAGTAAGACATTGGCCACATACCAACTAAGGAACCAATGAATAAAATGGTACTTAACCAAGAGTATTGTTGACCAACCAAATGATTATCTGTTCTCAAACCAAAAATTGCAGAAGTACCTAATGCAACTTTATCAACAGCACCCATAGTTGCAGTGAAAAATAAAATTGGTAGAAGAACCCAGTCTGTCTTTCTGACCATTTTTCTGATTTCCTGTTCAGTCATAGGTTCATATTTACCTTCATTTTCAGCAAGAAACTTTGCAGCCAAATCTTTATCATCAAAAACAGCATCTACCGATTGATTGTCATCTAATGGTGAAGGTTTTGAGTCAAGTGTTATGTTTGTTTCACCATTTTTGGTGTCTAAAGGAGTAGGAGTGTCAGACATCTCTAAACAGTGATAGGTTGTTTGTTTGTCTTTTAGAGAAAAAGATTAATTTGATTGAAAAATTTGAAATATGTGAGACAGAATTTAGAGAAATACAGATGAACGAACGAGACAAATGGGTAAATATTTAAATGGATCTCAGACGTTTAGAGCAAAGAAAATGGTGGGGTATTATCGGTGGATAGTTTAGAGAGTGAAAAGCACAGGAAACTGTTGGTTATCTTCTGCCAGATTGGAGATAACGATACAAGGTGGAAAACTGGACAATCACAAACACGATTTTTTTTTCTTTTTTTTTTCGTCGCAAAACTCCCTGTATTGTTGTTTCAAAGACTTCATGTGCGTTTAGTCACTATTCCGCTGATAAGTTTTCTATCAAATCGTATCATCCCCTCTTATCCCGTCAAACCGATCGGCTGCTGCTGTCTAATAATAAGCAAGTGTAGGCTCCCCCCGTTACCCAGTGGGGACGGTGAATAGTGGCCCGCCAGTTATCGCACCAATATCTGGCGGTTTCCCCAGGTTTTCCGAGGGTTCCTTATCGCGACTGACAGTTTCCCGTCGGAGGGCTGCTCGAAACGACCACGACCTTCCCAATGCGGTTGCGATAAGACGTTTTCTGCTCGGTTCGAGCTTCACTCCAGGAAAGTGTCAATTTCTATCTGATCGGACATTTCAATCAAAGAAAAAGGGCTGCTCGTATCCAGCTGTCCTATTTGCAGATATGGCTAAGCCAATGCCAGAGTTTTGTAGCTGATTAGAGCTCGGATACTACTCCACATTTGGCGGCTTCACCACAAAAAGTGCCTTTCTCTGTAACTATACTGCTCTATTGTCAAATCTTTCTTTGTTTTGACACCCTGACTATTTTTTTCTCCAGTTTCACTCTGGTGTCCATCTGTTGAGAAAGTTATTAAATAGGACATACATCCGAATACTTTATTTTCTGACATCTTCAACTTTTCTTCCCCCATATCGTTTTGTTTTTATTTCTTTTTCTTTCTCCAAAAAAATGACTATTACTGATTCCAACGTTACCATTGCTATTGACAGAGGTGGAACTTTCACCGATGTTATTTTTAAATATGGAGACACCGAAGAAACTTTTAAATTATTATCTGTTGATCCATCTAATTATAAAGATGCTAATATCGAAGGTATCAGAAGAGTGTTGGAGAAAATCACTGGTAAAAATATTCCAAGAGGTGAAAAATTAGATACCCAATGTGTTTCATCTATTCGTTTGGGTACTACTGTTGCAACTAATGCTCTTTTGGAAAGAAAAGGTGCAAATTGTGCCTTGGTCACAACCAAAGGTTTTAAAGATTTATTACATATTGGTGATCAATCTCGTCCTGATTTATTTGCCTTAAATATTGTAAAAGCCGGTGTTCTTTTTAAGGATGTCGTTGAAGCTGATGAAAGAGTTACTATGCCTGCATTTTTGGTTGATCCAACGCAATATGATGCTCAAGATTTAGTAGACAATGAAAAATACGTTTTGGGTGAAACCAAAGAAGTTTTCGAAATCTTAAAACCTCTAGACACTGAAAAACTTGAAAAAGATTTAAAAAATTTGAAAAATAATGGTATCGAATCTATTGCAATTGTCTTTATTCATGGTTACAATTATCAAGTACATGAAAAATTAGCTGGTAAAATTGCAGAAAAAATCGGTTTCAAACACATTTCTCTATCACATGAAATTTTACCTGTTATCAAGGCTGTTCCTCGTGGACAATCTACCGTTGTTGATGCTTACTTAACTCCAATTGTTAAAGATTATATTAAGTCATTTTTATCCGGTTTCAAGGACGATTTCGAAAATCATACTAGAATTGAATTCATGCAATCCGATGGTGGTTTATGTTCTTGGAAAAATTTCACTGGTTTAAGATCTTTACTTTCTGGTCCTGCTGGTGGTGTTGTTGGTGAAGCTAAAACTTGTTACGATCCAGAAATCAAAACTCCAATCATTGGTTTTGATATGGGTGGTACTTCAACAGATGTTTCAAGATACGCAGGTGAATTTGAATTCTCCTTTGAATCAACTACTGCTGGTATTAAAATTGCAGCTCCTCAACTTGATATCAACACAGTCGCTGCTGGTGGTGGTTCTATCTTAACGTATAAAAACGGTGTTTTTGCCGTTGGTCCAGAATCAGCTTCCGCACATCCTGGTCCTGTTTGTTATAGAAAAGGTGGTCCATTAACAATTACTGATGCTAATCTCTTCACTGGTAGAATCTTGCCTGAATTTTTCCCCAAGATTTTTGGTCCAAATGAAGATCAACCATTAGATTATGAAATAACAAAGCAAAAGTTTGAAGAATTAGCAGAGCAAATTAATAAGGAAAATCCATTTTTAAAAAAAACTCCACAAGAAATCGCATTAGGATTTTTAGAAGTTGCAAATTTCCAAATGTCCAAACCAATTAGAGATTTAACTGAATCAAAGGGTCATAATGTTACAACACACGCTCTTGCTTCCTTTGGTGGTGCAGGTGGTCAACATGCATGTTCCATTGCTAAGATTTTGAAAATCAAGAAAGTCATTATCCACAAACATTCCTCAATCTTATCTGCTTATGGTATTTCCTTAGCTGATATTGTTAGTGAATTACAAGAACCTTGTGCTAAAATTTATTCAGAATCAACCAAAGATGAATTGTTAAAATCATGCAATGAACTAAGAAAACAATGTGCAATAAACTTAAAAGAACAAGGTGTTACCGATTCAACAATTACTAATAATGTTTATTTTAATATGGGTTACAAAGGTTCAGATACTAGAATTATGATTTTACAACCTTCTGATGGTGATTTCTTAAAAGAATTTTATGCAACTCACGAAAGAGAATTTGCATTCAATGATATGGAAAGAGATATTTTGATTTCTGATATTCGTGTTCGTTCAACAGGTAATGTTTTAACATCATTAAGCGAGCGTTCAGCTTACAAGGATTTTGAAGAAGTCACCAAGGTTGTCGTTAAAGATGGTATGGAAGAAACAAGTACTCCAATTTTCTTTGATGAAGGTAATTTGCCAGCTAAATTTTACTTCTTAAATAAACTTGAAGTTGGTACACAAGTTCCTGGTCCTGCTCTAATTTTAGATCAAACTCAAACATTACTTGTTGATCCAAATTCTGTTGCAACAATTCTTCCAAGACATGTCATGATTGATGTTGAAACTGAAAGTAATGTCAAAATTAGTACTGATTATGTGGATCCAATCCAATTGGCCATTTTTGCAAATAGATTTATGTCTATTGCTGATGATATGTCAAGAACTTTACAAAAAATTTCAGTTAGTGCAAATATTAAAGAGAGAATGGATTATTCATGTGCATTATTTGATAATGAAGCTAATTTAACTGCTAATGCTCCAAATGTTCCAGTTCATTTAGGTTCCATGTCTGCTGCAATTAAATATCAACTGGATTTATATGGTGATGATCTCCATGATGGTGATATCATTTGTACAAATTCCCCAAGTGTTGGTGGTACCCATTTACCTGATATTACTATTATTTCTCCTGTTTTCTACGAAGGAAAAATTCAATTTGTGGTTGCTGCTCGTGCTCATCATTCTGAAATTGGTGGTTCTGCTCCTGGTTCTTCATCATCATATGCAAGAGAAATTTTTGAAGAAGGTGTCAATATTGAATCTTGGAAAGTGGTCTCCAATGGTAAATTTGATTACGACGGTTTCCATAACCATTTTGTTGAAGTTCCTCGTACTCATGGTGTGTCTGGTACAAGAAATATTGATGATAATTTATCAGATTTGAAGGCTCAAATTGCATCTAATCAAAGAGGTATTAATTTATTAAAGGAGTTGTTTGATGAATATGGAAGTGAGACTGTTTTATTCTATATGAGAAACATTAAAAAGACTGCTGAAAATGCTGTTAGGGAGTTCTTGAAGAAATATGCAAGAGAAAATAAGGATAGATTACCATTAACCGCTGAAGATTACATGGATGACGGTTCAAAGATCCAAGTTAAAATCGATATTGATGGAGATGAAGGTTCCGCTATCTTTGATTTCACTGGTACTTCATTAGAATCTTATAGTAATTTGAATGCTCCAAGATCAATTACATTTTCAACTGTTATTTACGCATTAAGATGTTTGGTTAATATGGATATTCCACTGAATCAAGGTTGTTTGAATCCATGTAAATTTATTATTCCAGAAAACAGTTTGATTAATCCAAGTAAGTTTGCTGCAGTTTGTGCTGGTAATGGTATGACATCACAAAGAATTACTGATTGTTTATTCAAGGCATTTGGTTTTACATCAGCTACTGGTGGTTGTATGAATGGTTTGAATTTTGGTTCAGGTGGTTTAGATGAACATGGTAATATGATCAAAGGTTTTGGTTATACGGAAACTATTGGACAAGGTAATTGTGCTGGTATTACTGAATTTAATGGTGTCAGAACTGGTTTTAATGGATTCTCCGGTACTCAAACTAATATGACAAATACTAAAATTACAGACCCTGAAGTTTTTGAACATCGTTATCCTGTTATTTTAAAACAATATTGTATCCGTGAAAATAGTGGTGGTAAAGGTAAATGGAGTGGAGGTAATGGTTTAATCAGAGAAATTTGTTTTACATCTCCTGTTCACGTTTCTCTTGTTACACAAAGAAGAGTGTTTGCACCTTGGGGTATTTATGGTGGTGAAGATGGTAAAAAGGGTATTAATAAACTTGGTAGAAATAGAGGCAATGGTGTTATTCAATGGATTCAATTACCATCATTAGCTGAAATTTCAATGAGAAAAGGTGATATTCTGTGGGTTGCAACTCCAGGTGGTGGTGGATTTGGTAAGGAAACTGATACTGATGGTTTCTGGAGAATAACTCCAAAGGGTAAACCAGGTTTCTCATACACACCAATTTCAGCTGGTACTGTTGGTTCAATTCAAGAAGCTGCTAACACTTCACAATAATTGGGTTCTTTGGGTGTTTTGTTTAATTTCTACTTATATATATAAAATCTTGTTTAGCAAAAAAAAATATTTAACTTTTTGACCTGGCTAATGTTACCTTTCTATAGGGTTTGATGTGGATGTTAAATGGTGAAAACATCGTGGTCTCAAGATATTGATGATCAAATTTGGTAATTGATAAAAGGTTTATATTTTTTAGTGGTGATTGCTACATGTTTATGATGCTGCTATTTGGTTATTTAAATGTTTTTATTGTTCTATGCTGTTGTGGTAGAGAGGTTCGGTTGATGAAACTCTTTGGAACTTTCCTCAAAACATTAAATTATACTTTTTTGGAGGCTCGTTTTTTTAGAATATTTTTGGATTATATGTTTTATATAACTTTTAATAGAAAAATTTATATAAAGTTGTATTAAGGATAGTGTTTCTCTTTAAAAAGAGCTGCTTTTTTGGTACAAGCTCCTTGTCATGTCATTAGAAAGGGAAAAAAAGGTTAGCTTGTGCATAAGGAGTTTGCTTTATGACAGTATTTTTGTAGTGCAATTTTTTTTGTAACACATCGATAAAATAGAGTGTACTAGCCGCTTTTTTTCTTAAAAATAAAGGGAAGCAGATTTTGTGGCGGGTAGCACCACCATAGACAGTTCAGTGATATCTTGGCGTCTGTGTCGCAAGTAGTGGTCAGTTTCTCCGATTGTCTTGAAACAATCTAAAAATATACACGGGTTACTATTTCAAACGGTTACACTAATTTTTTCAACTTTATATAGTAAATTAAATATTATATATTTCAAATATATAATGGGATTTTACACCAATCCCAAGGATTGTTGAATCTTAAGTTTATATCCAAATCACTGATCTTTTGAATTTCTTCAGCAGTTAAATCGAATGAATTTATGGATAAATTTTCTAACAATCTTTCCTTTTTATTAGATTTTGGAATAACAAGAATATTTCTTTGAGTTGCCCATCTTAGTAAAACCTTACTTGGATGAACTTCATGAGCTTTTGCAATATCAACCACAACAGGGTTTTCAAATAATGGAACACATTTAGCCACAGCAGGATGATCAAGTTCAATGAATGATTGTGGACCAAAGGTTGAGTAACCGGTAATTTGAATACCCTTAGATTGAACCCATTCAATCAATCTAGGTTGAACCAAATATGGATGATGTTCAATTTGTAATAATTGTGGAACAATTTTACAACCTCTTAGTAAATCTTCAATTAAGGCACCGGTGAAATTAGAAATACCAATTGATTTGATCAGTCCAGCATCAACTAATTTTTCCATTGCCGCCCAAGTGGAAGCTAATGGAACATTTTCAAATTCCCAGCCATTTGAACCACAGTAAAAACCGGTTGGATATTTTTCTTCAAATGGAACAAATTTTTGTGCAATTGGGAAATGAATGTAAAAAATATCAATGTAATCAAGACCTAAATCAGATAAAACCTTTTGTACAGCCTTTGGAACATTATCAGGGTGGTGGTAAGTATTCCATAATTTAGAAACAACAGTTAATTCTTCTCTTTTGACTAAACCATCAGCAATAGCCTTGTTGATACCTTCACCAACTTCTTTTTCATTACCATAGTCCATAGCACCATCAAATAATCTGTAACCACACTCAATTGCATTGTAAATTTGTTGTGCACAAGTTTCCTTGTCAACTTTCCAACAACCAAAACCAATTTGTGGGATTTCAATACCGTTATTTAATTTGATTAATTTAGTCATGGTTGTTTCAATATGGGATCAGTGTGACTTTTTCAAATTACTGAAATAATTAATTTTGTTAATTTCCAGAAAAAAAGAAACATACCTCCTTATAAGAAAAAAAACCCACAATTTTATCAGACATTGAAAGTTTCCTGGCCAGGTTGTCGACGAAACCCCCGAAGTGTAACCCTCGTGGAGAAATGGAAGTTGGACGGATATGTTAGACAGCTCGGATCGGACTTCCTCACTTGAAAAATTCAAGTTGAAACTTTGCTCGGCTCGAGCTTCTTTGCTTATCGCTAATAATAATCGGAAATTTTAGTTTCAAAATTAACAAGTGGAGATCAACAATCAACCAAGTTCAGACGACTCCGTCATGGTTATCGGCTGGAGTTCTTGTTGATTTGATATTATCAGGTAATATTTGATGAATCTGATGACTTGTTTGAGTTGAAAGGAAAAGATCATAAGATTTTTTACATCTAATTTCACAATCTGTTTTTGTCTTTAAAGATATAAAAAAAGAACCAAAGCAACAGCTTAAATCAAACTATAGCTGATCAGTACAATAACAATCCAAGAAAAAAACAACAAATAAAAGAACAACAAAATGATTGATCCAAATACATCTGTTTTAATTGTAGGTGCTGGGACTTTTGGCTTATCCACTGCGTTACAATTACTTAGAAAAGGACATAAAAATGTTACTCTTCTTGACCCATATGAGATTCCATCACCATTATCAGCTGGTAATGATGTTAACAAAATTTTCCAATCAACTGTTGAAAATGAATTTTACTCTAAATTAGCATTGGAAGCATTAGAAATGTGGAGAAATGATCCAATATATAAACCAGCATTTAATGAAGTTGGAATAGTTTATGGTGGTTGTGGTGAAAAGGCAATTCCTGAAGTTAATAGAAGAATTGCATTTCTTGAAAAAAGAGGAGCAAATTTCATTAAATTGGAAGACCCTGAAGATTTTGCTCAACATGTTAAAACTCCAAATTGTAATATTGAAACATCTTTGAATTCTTTGAACCTTGAAACAAGATTTAAAAACTGGAAAGGTTACTATCAGAAGGATATGTGTGGTTGGACGTATGCGGCATTGGCATTAAATAATGTTGCTAAAGAATGTGAAAAATTAGGTGCTAAATTTTTGATTGGATCAGCCGAAGAGATTTTATTTGATGAGAATCAATGTATTGGTGTTAGAACTTTCACAGGTGAAATCATCAAATCAGATATTACTGTAATTTGTGCAGGTGCAAATTCCGGTAAGTTATTTGATTTTGAAGGACAATTATTGGCTAAATGTTGGACTGTCGGTCATATTAAATTAACGGAAGAAGAAGCAAAGTCATTGAAAGGATGTCCAGTTGTTCTTAACTTTGATCAAGGTTTCTTATTCGAACCAGATTGTGATAATGATTTGAAATTTTGTAATGAATTCCCCGGTTATATCAATATGAACAACGAATTAAATACATCTATTCCATTATATAGAAATGAAATACCAATTGAAGCTGAAGAACAAATGAGAGATTTCTTAAGACAAGTTTTCCCACAATTTGCTGAAAGACCATTTAATGTTGCAAAGATATGTTGGTGTACAGATACCCCAGATCGTCACTTTTTGATCACTGAACATCCAAGTTATAAAGGATTGGTTTTGGGTACAGGTGATTCAGGCCAAGGTTTTAAATTCATGCCAAATGTTGGTAAGTACATTTCACAAGTTGTTCTCGAAGGTAATAGTGGATTGGATGATTCTAAGGCTTCTGCTTGGGGTTGGAGATCAAAGCAAGCTGTCAATAGAGATATTTACGCTAAGCAAGGTAGATTGGGTGGCAGTGATGTGATTAAAGATTTGAAGGATATTGAGAAATGGACTACGGCTAATTAATTTGATTGGATAGAAAAACCCTGGATAATTTGATTTTGTAAAAGTAACACAATTAAAAAAGAATGTTATTATATTTTGAAAAAAATACTTGTATTCTGAATTTATTAATCATATTAGAAGAACAAACTCGATTTTATTTGGTTTTTTATATTACTAATCCAGTGATGGACTGTAAGTAACTGCGGAAGGGGGATGAATATAACAGCTGAATATGGCGTGGTAACGGAAACCTAGGATGATGAATACCGTGTTGAATGGATCGATCAGTAAGATTTAAGTGAATATGAGATAAAGAGTGAATAGTCCATTGATATTTGGTAGTTGATTTATACAATTGGCTTGACCTTTATAACTTAAAAAATGACTATTACCATACCGTATATATCCCTTTTTATATAATAGTAGTTTTTCACATAATCTGAGTTTTATAACCTTTTATAAAAAAAAAGGTTGTCGAAAATGAATCTTGCTACACAGTGAAATTTGGAGACTCGGCTCAGCCTAACCTCCCCGAAGTGCATCCCAAAAATTTAGGACTTTACTTTAGTTTGATTTTCCTACTAAAAAACAATCTATAAATTATGCAAGACTCAACGACTCGGCTCTGTTTTTGATCATATCCTTCCATCTAAAACAGGTAGTCCCCAAATCAAGCTCTTTCCAAACAGCGAGTAGCACATCCTTTGCAGTTTTCACACTTCCCAATTCTCTAGTCTTTTGTAAATAAATCAATTTATCTAAAACAAACCATCGTTCTTCATCATTATCTGAAGCACAAATTAGTCCAAAGACAAATAATGGCCATAATAGAGACATCGGACACTCTGGTAATTGTTGATACAATTCCATTAATTTATTTTTCACCAATTGCATTTCATTATATTTATCCGAAAATCGTCTGTTTTTGATTCCATTACTATAATAGAGAGTTTCTAAATCAACTCTGGCAAATAAGTATAATAATGTTGACAATTTCTTAATTTCTGCAATTATTTCGATATTTCTGATGAATCTATCATCATTAATGATTTCATAAATTTCAATTCTTTGAACTAAATATTTAATTTCATATTCTAATTCATCCCTTTTCAATAAAATATATTTACTCAATTCTACTTTTGTATCCATTTCTTCTAATTCTAAATCTTCATAACATCTACCCAATGATGAAACTTTTTGAATGAGTGATATCAAATATGGACAACAACCGAAAACAACATCAATTACTTTCTCATCATTATTGTTTAACGAGTGATTATTATTTATTTCATCTTTGTTTTGAATTGATTGATTAATCATGAATTTCATAAAATCAGCATTATCATCATTGTCATCAATACTAATTGGTAAGTTTGTAAAGCTATCAATTGTATTTACAATTCCCATATTGTAATTATTATTATGATATATTTTCTTTTGTTCATTCCAAGCTGTTTCACCCATAATTTCATGAACTATAAAATATCTTGCAAAAAATTTACAAAGTGGTGAATAATTGGTTTGAATATTGACTTTTTTTAAAAATGATTTTGCACAATTTAAATAAATTATCCATGATGATTTATAATCACAATTTGATGAAATTTCTTTAAAGCAAAGCATTAGAATTGTTGCCAAAATTTCATCCCAATCAACTGATTTCAAGTTTTGCTTTTCTTGTATAATAAGTGGTAATTGATCAATAGATTTGGTTGAATATAAATTAGAAATTTCTTCATATTTGGTATTACCTAATAAGAAAAGTTGATGTGCACTAGTTGCCATAATTGCATCCATAACCATTTTAGATTGGAAAGCTAATGGAACTATTAAATAAAGGTAAGGGTTTGTTTGTTTTTTCAAATTATTCAATGGGTGTGAATTATTGTTAATGAATGACTCTGAAGGTAATTGTAATTGAATTTCAGAATTTGTTTGAAAATTTGGATAACAAATACAAGTTGGACAAATTGAGTTAATAAAATAATTCAATAAAAGTTTTTCATCATTGGACAAACAACTGAATTGGAAATGACATAATTCGGCACTATTATTGAAATGGTTCCAGTTTATTAAATTTGGATCATTTAGAGTGAGCTTGGGTATATCTATATCAAAATTGAGTAAATCTTGGAAATTTGGTGAGTTTAACAAATTGGCAAAATTTGTGAATGAGTTTGATGAATTAAAATCAGTGAATAAATTTGAGGGATGAATATTATTACTATCATTGATATAATTCTGAAAATTATGAACATTACCCCTTGATTCATTCATGAAAAAGGAGGATAAAATATTCATTAATTTTGTGTTCGATGGATTAATGAAAGAGTGATTCGATAAAGAATTCATTCTATGGTTATTTATTGACAATGAATTATGCTTTTGATGATTTGGCTTTTCTTTAAAATCTGCATAGTTTGTATTGATGAAATATATTTTTTCATTTTCTATATTCAGCCAGGGTATATTTTCATATTTAATCATATTTGTTAATGAGCCATTCAACTGATTTTTGAAATCTTCCAGATTAATATTTGAGTTTTTATTTTCATTCAAGTAACTAATATACTTATCATTAATTGATCTCTTCTTATATTGGTTTGATCTACCAAAAGTCGTGCCTTCATTTAAAGTTTCTTCACCCCAGTGAAAAAGTTTTGCGTACGAACATTTCAGTTCCAATCGATTACAATTATTACAATGTGGATGTGTTTCTATGGAATCTTGGTTAGTATTTTGTCTAGGAAAGAAAGATTATGAAGTACTTACCATCACATTTCACTTTCCGTTGTTTGCATGTTTGACATCCATTTCTTGATCTCTTTTCTGAACTTTTTTTAGGTATTTGTTGTTTAGCAGATTTACGTGGCTTAGTTGATTTCTTTACCTTATCAACTGGAGCGATTTTCTTAGATTTTGTACGTTTATCAACACGATAAGCATTATTCAAGTCAAAATCGGGTATAAAGAAACTGTTTATAAAATCTCCCTTCATTGTTTTCGTCAAACGGAAAATTTAATTATATTTCTCTTTTTTTAAAGAAAGGAAAGAAACGTTTAGAAGTGTCAATCCAATTAGAAATCAGTAACACCTTTTTATTATCAAAAAAAACATGAAATCAGCCATGAGGAATTCACAAAATTACATTGTGCGGCGAGAAGTTAATTTTTTTAGAGTCAGATTAGGAAAGTGAATTTTCACCGGTTTTAAGAAACCACTGATAACAACACTGACAATTTTAGGGGTTTGGGACATTAAGATAAGAATAATGCTGATTCCAACTACTGATCGATCTTTAATTGAACCCTTACAGCGAGAAAACTATGGGGTCTGGGGCTCGGGGATGAGTGTGGATGCATATGTCTCTAGGGAATGGGACAACTATAATAGTGAGTACATGAGATTCAACGAGATGAAGAAGGGGGAAATTGGTGATGTTTATTTTGTGTGGAAGAATGATGAGACGGGGGTCATTGAAGGTGGATGTGAATTTTTTGTTAGAGAAGCGTGGTTGCGTACAACAACGGGTGTAGAAGTGATCAAATGTGGGACATTGGGATC
Organism: Pichia nakasei; assembly: GCA_030570355.1. NCBI lineage: Eukaryota > Fungi > Ascomycota > Pichiomycetes > Pichiales > Pichiaceae > Pichia > Pichia nakasei. The sequence continues at coordinate 165,331 of JAJLVL010000018.1, forward strand.
AGTCTATGTATTTGATGAATTTCGTGGTAAAGGTGTTAGTAAGAAGATGATGGATGCCTTTGAGAAAATTACTTGGAATTATTTACCGGGGGAGAAAGATGTTTCCGTGTTGTGGAGTGAAGTTGGTGATAAGTTTTATGAGAGATGGGGCTATAAAGTTGTAGATGCAGAGACCAAGCTTATAACAGAGGAACAAGATGTGACTGATTTTGGTGATGTTTTCAAAACTAGAGATGAGGAGGTGATTGAGCAAATAGCTGAAGATTTCAAGCAAAGAAGGTTTGAAGAGATGGAGAAATGGCCTGTTGATACTTTTGTTATTGTTCCATCCGTTGGTCTTTTCAAATGGTTTGCGAGAAGAGTTGAAGCACTTCATGAGGGTAATATTGTTGCATTTGGAAAGTTTAAAAAGAACGAGGGTGAAGGGTGTAGATGGAGGGTTGATATAACAGATATCAACATTGCTAGTGAGCCAGTGATTGAGGAACCCATAACTTCTTCGATTGCAATGGCCAAAAGGCATGATGGTGTTGATGTAATATGGGAAAGAAGAGGTAAATGGTGCTGGTTCTAAAAGTTTAGTTATGGTGTATTTTTTTTTTAGAAAATCAGTGTTTTAAAGTTATGATTGATGATTTATGAAAAGTGTTGTCTTTGTATGTCATCTACTTTTCAAAAAACATTCAATGTTTTGTTTTTCATTTTTTTAAGTGACATTTACAATTGGAATACTTTTTGTGGCTATCTTTATAAAATTTCTCTTTTTCTTTCCCTTTTTCTTTTCATAATTTCAAAAATTAAATAATCCAATAACATCTAATTGTTCTCTAATTTGAAAACCAACCATATTTTCTAAAAACACTATTACGGATCGTGCGGTTGATTGCGGATACTAGTAGACAATACTAGTATGTGAAGTTTGCTAACAAAAGGTTGTAAAAAGAACTAAATAAAAAA
>JAJLVL010000019.1:0-140103 GCA_030570355.1 Pichia nakasei
GTTGCCCGAGTCATGTTTCGGATGACGGAAATGGGATACCTGTTGCCCGAGTCATGTTTCGGATGACGGGCATGCTGGTGGGTCTGATCTGTAACAACACAACAAGTCCGAGATAGTTTAGTGGCTAGAATTTCCGCTTGTCACGCGGGAGACCGGGGTTCAATTCCCCGTCTCGGAGTATTTTTTTACACCCACACCTCACACATCTTACTTACTTATCACATGTAGGCCCAGTGAGGCTAAAATTGCGCTCCACAAAGAGAACTTCCCAGGACCAAACTGCGTCTGCCCATACGGGACATCACTCAATAGAGATCTCCGCGAGCTGGCGGGGATAAGCGGGAAAAGACGTGAAAGGGCGTGAAATGCACGCAACGCCTGATAACCGGCGTAAAAACGTGAAAAAAAAAATGGGGTCCCCAACACCGATTATGTTGCGCCGATATACCCCCTGCAATAAATGAAGATATCAACTGATAGTGCACAACGTTGTGCACGGAGAAAGTCCACGACACGTTCTACACACCCAACATCCGGCTGCGTTGTACATCAACATCAACATCAACATCAACAGCTACTCTCCCCTCTCACCTGCCCCCTCCCCCACCTCACCCGCCTCCCTTCTGCTCCCAGCGCCGCCGAAAAAGGCAACCCGCCCAGTCTAATCATCAGCGGCAACCCCACTTTGTTAAAGCCCCAGCGTGGAAAGCATAAAAAATACCGTGAGAGAAAAAAAAGAACTCCTTTCTTTTTCTTTTGTTGTGCATAAATAAAACAGCCCCCTTCCGCACCTGACCCATCCCGACATCTGCTTCGTCCGGCTCATTTATTGCTCTTCATCTTCTACTGCTGTATTCTATTCTCTCATCCCACGGATTGTATCCAAACAGGCGGGTTTTGGTAGCATATACTTTGGAACCAAACTATCCTGTATAATCTCCCACCATGCCGTATTTGGGGCCAACTTCTTTCAGTACCGTACCTTTAACTTCTTCAAATCTAGCATATTTAAACACAAACTCAACCACAAATACAACTAACAACCAGAGAGAGATGATATCTTCAAATAATTATAATAATAATAATAATAATACTTATAATAACAATAATAATAATAATAATAATAATAATAATAATATTAGTAATGATATTAGTAATGACAATAATGATAATAATAATGATAACGAAAATGACGATATTATAACATCTTCCAGTCAGGACTCAAACAAATCAACGGACAACAAACAAATTCAAAACCCTACAATAGATTCATCGTCAAACTCCTTTTCTTCATTGATTGAAAATTCCATAAATTCATCAGAAACTTCTATTATTTCTCGACCAGAATCTCATTCTCATAGAACTCTAATAGATTTGAACGATGATGATAATAAAACTTTAATTTTACCACCTTCAAATAACGATGCACAACTACTAATACCTGCTTCTCCTTTGAGAAAGTATGATGTTGTCTCCGTTTCAACAGAGTCTTTACCAAATTCCCAACCAATTATTAATGATAATATCTTATCCAACCCAACCCCTTTATTGAGAAAAAAATCAGGTGAATTAATCAAATCTTCTTTAAGATTAAATACATTATCAAGATCAAATTCAATGCCAAATGCTAAATCTGTTAGATTTGCCAATCGCTTGGAAAATGTCAAATTTTTCAAAAAATCAGAACAACCAAATGCTGTATCTTTGGGAAATGTTTCCAATAAAATTAAAACTAAAACTCAATGGGATTTTGATTCTGCTTCAAATTCTTCTTCTCCTACATCATCAGATAATGATAATGATAATGATTATTTGTACAATTATACTTATGACGATTACAATTACAATTACGACTATGAAAATGACCAAAATGATAATGATAATGATTTTAATCCACGTCACACTAACTCAATAATTAATCATTATCATAATCAATCTTTAGAATTGGGTGACGATTATGACAACTTCCTTAATGATGATAATCAAGCTACTGAATGGCGTATCAAATCTAACGATTGTCCATATAATCCATTATCTCTTAATTTTGCAAAATTGGCTTCCAATAATGATATAATCTTGGAAAGTATAAAATTAAATTCATCAGGAAATTCATTAATTGGATTTGTTTATGCGAAAAATATAGCCTTTGAAAAAATATTAAATGTTAAAGTGACTTATGATAATTGGAATTCATTTGTTGAAATCCATAGCACTAACTATATTTCTTCAAATCATATTTTTAAATACTCAGATTCAAATTCAACAAATTATGATAAATTTTCCTTTATTATTAAGTTGGATGATTTGAATGTTTTACATCAAAATAAATTAAATTTGGAATTTTGTATTCAATATATTGCAAATAATGTCAGTTATTGGGATAATAACAACGGAAAAAATTATAAAATTTCATTGATGAAAAAATCATTGGCAAACCCCTATAAATCATCATCATCCTCCTCCTCCTCCTCTTCCTCCTCATCAACTACAACAACATCAACAACATCAACATCAACAATAAAATCCAAATCTAAGTCATCCAAACCATCATTATCTACAATGAATAAACCATTATCATTGTTTGAATTGGAGGATTCAAATATCAAGTTGAAGGATAATAATAATTTTAAAATGGATCATTTAAGTTCTAAACCTTCAACTGATATCAATAGTTTAAGATTCTCCAACTCTTTTGGATTGAAAAAAATTAAATCTGAATCATCAATTCCATCGATTAAATCAAACTTTATTGTTTCATCCAAAAAATATAACCATGATAATAAATCATTTTCTGCAATCAACACAAAATCCACAAAGATTGATGATCCTAAATCATCATCAAATACTATTCCTTCCTTATTCCCACCGCATAAGATACCGATCTCAAAATCTTCATCGGCATCACCTTCTTTAAAACCATCAGGATTTGATTCTCATTATCTTAGTGATTATGATCACATTATCAAACAATTTTGTTTTTTCACAACTCCTGATATGAACAAAAACATTGATGGCAATCATTATAGTCATAATTACAACGATAACTATCACAATAATGATAAACCACATATTGTGATCAATCCTAATAACAAGAAACAGCAGCAGCACCAACACCAACCGCAACCACAACAACCACAGCAACAACTAATATCAATAGATTCTTAGATAGAAATTAGTTTAGTTTATTTCATTTCTTATACCATTATACCATTAATATACCAAAAATACCATAAAACATAATATATAAATTCGATTGAAAATATAGGTTTTTAGTTGATTTTTTGCGTTACCTGGTTCATTTAGTTCATTTAGTTCATTTACTGCATTTATTCACCAAATTTGTTACATGTGTTTTGATTTTTATTTTCCTTCTTCCTCATCAATTTATTGTTCTAATTCCATTTTTCAATTCTATGTATTTTTACTTATATTTATTTTCCTTAGTAGATCATTTTATAGTTTTTTTTTTTCTTTTCAATTATATAAATCCATAATAAATGTATTTCACTTCCCCAATTCATTAACAGCAGTATAAATCGATAGATAAAGTATAAAAATAATATCTCGGAAAATTCATCGCTCTTAGTTAGCATGCGCATATATATGTGCATGGGGAAAAAAAAAAAATGTCAAATTGAATCGACGAGGAATAAAAATCACAGTTGTGGGCCTCTTTTTTTTGTTGGTTAATTAATCTAGGACTTCAAATGTCATCAACAAACGCAACAGCTATGCAGGAGGAACAATTATGCGAGCTATTCTCTCAAGTTGGGTTTACTGACAAGAAAGTCAAAGAAATTGTCAAGAACAACAAAGTTTCTAAATCTTTAGGTGAAGTAATCAACGTTTCTGGAATTTTAAACAATCCAGACAACCAAAGGGATAATGTTAATGCTTTATTACATCATCTTGCAGCTTTATTAAAGGGTAAAGAAGTTAAAGGTATTGAAATTGTTGCTAAGGCAATTAATGATGAAAAATTGAAGACTAATTTACAAGTATCTGAAGCATTAAAATATATTGAAAATAATTATAATGAAAGTGGAGATTTTAATGTAAAAGAATTTGAAGAAGCATCTGGTGTTGGTATTGAAATAACTGAAGAAGAAACAAAAACCATTATTGTTGATTATATGAATGAAAGAAAGGAAGAAATAGAAACAGATAGATATCGTTTAATTCCAGCACTTTTGGCAAATGTTAGACAATTACCATCATTAAAATGGGCATCACCTGCACTTTTTAAACCTATTATTGATGCAAGAATTTTAGAAATGATTGGTCCAAAGGATGAAAGAGATGTTATTAAAAAAGTGAAAAAGAAGGAAGAAAAATCCAAAAATACTAAGGTAAAAGACATAAAGAAAACAGATGAACAAGTTAGGAATATGTTTACTGAAGGTTTCTTAGGTGATTTACATAAAGCTGGTGAAGAACCTCAAAAATGGGATGATGTTATTGGAAAACATCGTGATTTTATTAAGGGTAAAGTTTATACAAGATTCCCACCTGAACCTAATGGATTTTTACATATTGGACATTCTAAGGCAATTATGGTTAATTTTGGTTATGCAAAATATCATGATGGTAAATGTTATTTAAGATATGATGATACTAATCCTGAAGCTGAAGAACAAGTTTATTTTGATTCAATTTTACGTTGTGTTAAATGGTTAGGATTTGAACCTTGGAAAATTACTTATTCATCTGATTATTTTGATCAATTATATGAATTAGCAGAAAAGTTGATTAATTCTGGTTATGCTTATGTTGATCATTCAACTGCTGAAGAAGTTAAGGCACAACGTGGTGTTAAACCAGATGGTACACCAGGTGGTGAAAGATTCCCATCACCATGGAGAATTAGATCTATTGAAGAAAATTTATTAGAATTTAGAAAAATGAGAGATGGATTTTATAAACCTGGTGAAGCAACTTTAAGAATGAAACAAGATATTGATTCACCTTCACCACAAATGTGGGATTTAGTTGCTTATAGAGTTTTAAATGCTTCACATCCAAGAACTGGTGATAAATGGAAAATTTATCCAACTTATGATTTTACTCATTGTTTGGTTGATTCTTTTGAAAATATTACACATTCATTATGTACAACTGAATTTTATTTAAGTAGAGAAAGTTATGAATGGTTATGTGATGTTTTACATGTTTATAGACCTGCTCAACGTGAATATGGTAGATTAAATATTACAGGTACAATCATGTCAAAGAGAAAAATTGCTAAATTGGTTAATGAAAAATATGTTAGAGGTTGGAATGATCCAAGATTATATACTTTAGAATCATTGAAAAGAAGAGGTATTCCACCTGGTGCAATTTTAAGTTTTATTAATACTTTAGGTGTTACAACTTCAACAACAAATATTCAAGTTACAAGATTTGAAAGTTCTGTTAGAAATTATTTGGATCAAACAACTCCAAGATTAATGTTAATTGAAAATCCATTGAAAATTGTTTTAGATAATGTTTCTGATGATTTTGAAGAATTAATTGATATGCCATATAAACCTGGTAATGAATCATTTGGTTCAAGAATTATTCCATTAACCAAGGTTTTATATATTGATTCATCTGACTATAGAGATGAACCAACCAAGGGTTATTTTAGATTAGCACCTGATCAAAATGTCGGTTTAATGCGTGTTCCATTCAATATTAAGGTTAAATCTGTTGAACGTGATTCTAATAACAAACCAATTTTAATTCATGCAGAATATTTGAATGATCCTTCAACTCATAAAAAGCCAAAGGCTTATATTCAATGGGTTCCAGAATCTGCTAAATATAATTCACCTGTTAAAATTTCAGAAGTTCGTGTTTATAATCAATTATTTAAATCTGAAAATCCATCATCAAATCCAGATGGTTTCCTTGCAGATATTAACCCAGATTCTGAAGAAGTCATTAAAGATGCAATGATGGAACCTGCATTCTTGGACGTTCAATCTAAATCTCCATTGAATATGCCATTTACAGATGAAAAATTCTCAATTAAAGAAGAATCAGGTGTTGAAACTGTTAGATTCCAAGCTTTAAGAGTTGGTTATTTCTGTCTTGATTCTGATTCTACAGATGATAAAATTATCTTGAACAGAATTGTCACATTAAAGGAAGACGCTGATAAAGATTAGCCATTGAATACTATTTACTTCTCCCCCCCAACTTTATAAATATCATACTAATATACTTTTAATTATTACTTCACTCAGTATATCACTCTCCTTTTTTAAAATCCTTGCCATGAGATGTGCGTTATATTTTATATTGTATATTACGCGAGATGGTTTTTGCACATATCACAGAAAAGAAGAAATTAAAAAAAAAAAAAAATTCAGCTGAAATTTTTTATTTGAAATTTTTTTTTTTAAATGTAAAGATTCGTTTCGTTTCAATACAGCTGATTTGAATACAGGTAAGAAAATCATAGAACCAATCTCCAAAGCAATCTGCAATGTCCGACAATAAAGTGGCTGTTTCCAAAGACTATGTTGACGATTCTGTCACCTTTGAAAGTTTTAACCTAGACCCAAGATTAATGCAAGCTATTAATAAATTAGGTTTTGAACATCCTACATTAATTCAATCACAATCCATAAGATTATCATTGCAAGAAAAGAAAGATATTATTGCCAAGGCCTCAACTGGTTCAGGTAAAACTGCTGCATATTGTATTCCAATTCTACAAAGTATTCTTGTTGATAATGAGAGTAGTGTGAATTCAAATTCTTCAAAAGAAATTCAAAGTGTAATTTTAGTTCCTACTAAAGAACTTGCTCAACAAGTTTCATCATTTTTCAAAGAATTGACAATGTATTGTGGGAAAATTGCAAGATGTGTAAATTTAAATGAAATGGTTGATGATCAATTATTATCATCAACTTTAAATGAAAAACCAGAAATTTTAGTTTCTACACCATCAAGATTATTAACAATTATTGAATCAAACTCTAATGTTAATTTAATGAATTTGAAGTATTTAGTTATTGATGAAGTTGATTTGATGATAAGTTATGGTTATGATGAAGATTTGGATAAATTAACCAATTTTTTGAATTTAAAACAACATATGCAAGTTTTCATGATGAGTGCAACATTAAATGAAGATATAAATGGATTAAAGGAAAAATTTTGTAATAAACCTGCAATTTTAAAGTTACAAGATTTAGATAATCAAAATAGAAGATTATTACAATATTATATTAAAACTAATGAATATGATAAGTTTTTACTTATTTATGTTATTTTGAAATTAAATTTGATTAAGGGTAAAGTTTTAGTATTTGTTAACAATTTAGATAGAGGTTACAAATTAAAATTATTTTTACAAAATTTCGGTATTAGATCATGTATTTTAAATTCCGAATTACCTATTAATTCAAGATTACATATACTAGAAGAATTCAATAAGAGTGTTTACAACTTATTAATTGCAACTGATGAATCCAATGAATATGATGAAGATGAAGAGAATAATATAGAAGAATTGGAATCAGAAACCACATCAGCTATAACTACTAATACCAAAACTAATGAGAAGAAGTCAAAGAAGAATAGTAATAATGAATATGGTGTTACAAGAGGTGTTGATTTTAAGAATGTTGCATGTGTGGTCAATTTTGATTTACCAACATCTTCCAAGGCATATATTCACAGAGTTGGTAGAACTGCTAGAGGAGGTAAGAATGGTATGGCATTATCATTTGTTGTAATGAAAAACGAATGGGGTAAACATAAATCATCAAGTTTACCAAGTGCACGTAAAGATGAAAGAGTTTTTGGTAGAATAGAGAGAACACAGACAAAATTAGGATATGAGATGAGTCCATATCAATTTGATGATAAACAGTTGGATAATTTTAGATATAGAATGGAAGATTCATTTAGATCTATTACGCAAACAGCTGTTCGTGAAGCTAGATTGAAGGAAATTAAAATGGAGTTGATGACAAGTGAGAAATTGAAGAGACATTTTGAAGAAAACCCACAGGATTTATCTACGTTAAGACATGATAAGGCTTTATCCAAAATTAGAGCAGATGTTAATTTGAAAAGAGTGCCTGACTATTTACTTCCACCAGGTGCAAGACATGATGTTACCAAAACAGGCTTTATTCCTTTCTCCAAAAACAAAAAGCGTAGCCAAGGAAAGAGGCGTACTGGCGGGAAGAAGAAGGTCGATGTTTTGAAGAGACACCGTAAATAGTTTTGTAGCCACTTTCTATAGATCCAACCCTTAGACATATTGTATAGCTTCCCACCTTCCTATTTGGGCAATTAAAAAAAACCCGACAACAACAGCAGAGAAGCACATCAATTCATGCCGGCACGTGACCTCATTTTCTCATTTTCTTATTTTCTTATTATTATTGTGCTACGTGTTCAGTTTTCGGTGGTGAAAAATTTCGTTACGTGTTTTGTCAGGTTTCCATTTCCTTCACGTACTTCTGGCAAAGATGATTTTGTTTTGCTTTCTATTGTTTCTGGGCCTTTTGTACTGAAGCTGCTTCTTTTCCGATTCGTTCTTTCTTCATTTTTTTTTGATTGTTTTAAGATCGGACCCCCCTCTTGCTGTTCGTTCTTTTAGTCAAGCTTTCTAAAGTATCCGTTTACAATGGCACCAAAGAAAACTGCAAAGGTTTCTAAGGTTCAAGTAGAACCTGAACAAAAAACAACCGAGTTAATATTGGAATCCGGTGATTTAAGATCATACCCTAAATCTGAATTATCACCGGAAGTTGCCCAAAACAGAATTGTAAATACCTTCAAGGAAAGAATCTTGGTTGGTGTGTTGGTTCTCTTTGCCTTAATTGTCAGAGTGGGCAATTTGAACGATCCAAACAGTGTTGTTTTTGATGAAGTTCATTTCGGTGGGTTTGCAAATAAATACGTCAATAGCAAATTCTTTATGGATGTTCACCCTCCTTTAGCTAAACTTTTGTTTGCATTTGTTGCCACTTTAGGTGGGTTTAAAGGTGATTTTGCTTTCCAAAATATTGGTGATGTCTTCCCACCTAATGTTCCATATGTTTTAATTAGACAATTGAGTGGTTTCATGGGTGTTGGTACAATAATGTTCATGTACTTTACTTTAAGAGCTTCTGGTTGTAAACCCGCTGTTGCTTTCTTCACTTCTTCATTGTTGATTATTGAAAATGGGTTCCTCACAATTTCCAGATACATCTTGTTAGATTCCCCACTTATTTTCTTTATTGCAGGTACTGCTTATTTTTACGTTAGATCTGAAATTTCTAAACCATTTTCCTTTGATTGGTTCAAATATTTGGCATTAGCAGGTACATTCTTGGGTTTCTCCCTTTCTTCCAAATGGGTCGGTTTATTCACCTTTGCTTGGTTAGGTTGTGCCAACATCCTTCGTCTCTGGATAGTTATTGGTGATTTATCAGTTCCAATTCCAAAAATTTTGAAAAGTACAGCATTTAGAGGTTTAATCTTACTTGGCATTCCTGCTGTAATTTATTTATTCAGTTTTTACATCCATCTTCAATTATTAACTTTAGAAGGTGATGGTGCTGGTTTTATGAGTTCTGCATTCAGACTCGACTTTAAGGACTCGACTGTTCCAGGTGTTACATCTGCTGATGTCGGTGTTAGTTCTATTATTACCTTGAAACATCTTAACACACATGGTGGTTATTTACATTCTCATGATAGTTTATATGAAGGTGGTTCAGGTCAACAACAAATTACTCTTTACCCTCATTTAGATGAAAATAATAGATGGATGATTGAATTATATAATGAAACATCTGAACCATTTGAGTTTATTCCAATTACAGATGGTACTAAGATTAGATTGAATCACGTGGTTACAAACAGAAGATTACATTCACATGATGTTAGACCTGCCGTTTCTGAAAATGATTGGCAAAATGAAGCTTCATGTTATGGTTTTGAAGGTTTTGAAGGTGATCCAAATGATGACTTTGTTGTTGAAATTGTTAAAGATTTATCAGTTGATGGCGAAGCACAAGAAAGACTTAGATCAATTGATACTGTTTTCAGATTAAGACATGCTATGACCGGTTGTTACTTATGGTCTCATGAAACTTCTCTTCCAGATTGGGGTTTTAACCAACAAGAAGTTACTTGTGCCACTCAAGGTGTTAGACCTTTGAGTTACTGGTACATTGAAGATAATGTTAACATTTATTTACCTCCAGATGCTGAAAAAATTGGTTACAAACACCTTTCATTCTGGCAAAAAGTTGTTGAATTACACAAAAAAATGTGGCAAATAAATAATGGTTTAACTGCAAAGCATGTTTACGAATCAAGACCACTTGACTGGATTCTCCTCAAAAGAGGTATCTCATATTGGGCAGCTGCACCTCATCAAATTTATCTTTTAGGTAACCCAATTGTTTGGTGGCCTGCATCATTTTTATTTGTTGCCTATGCACTCTATGTTGTTGTTTTAATTGTCAAATATCAATTAGGATATACCATAACTCTCTCAGATGCTACTTTTACATTCAACTACTACACATTTAGTTTCCTTTTAGGTTGGTTCTTGCACTACTATCCATTTTTCTTGATGGATAGACAACTTTTCTTACATCATTATTTCCCTGCATTATATTTTGCAATTTTAGCACTAGGTCATTTATTCCAATTAATTTCCTCTTTCTTCCAAAATAAGAAAGTTGTTACATACCTCTTATATGGTTTAATGTTTACTTCTTCATTATATTGCTATTATCAAAGATTACCATTAGCAAATGGTTCTGATTGGACAGTTGAAAAATGTGAAGCAACAAAATGGCTAGAAGGATGGGATTATAATTGTGAAAACTTTCCATATGAGAATGCTGAAAACAACAAACCAGCAAATGCAGGTTTAAACCAAGGTGGTTATGATTTTGAAGCTGCTGTTAAACCCCAACAAAATGCCTTTCAAAATCCACACGAAAATATTGAATCTTCTGTAGGTGAAGCAGCACATCATGTTGTTCCAGAAAAAGATGAATTATGATCATATCGAAGTTCAATTCTAATTGATTCTTTACTTTTATTTATTCTTCTTATACTAGTTTTTATTTAAGAACCTTTACTTTATTATAAATAACTGTTTATAAACGAAATTTTGAAAATCACATCTCATTGTAGCAAGGCATGTCTAATTTGTGAGCATAAAAATCAGACACCACAAAAAATAATTTAGGTGCATTTGTTGTTCTTGCCATATTTGTCATGCATAATGGCCAATTGGATGGTTAAACTATCTTACTCCTTTTTGAATTAACACCTCTTGGTAAAATACCCCTTTCACTAACACCAAGGAAAATAAAATGGTGATTTCTGCAATTGAGAAACACGTCAAATCGACTTTTGAACATGCAGACACAGATAAAATTCTAACAGACGTACAATATCTTAAACAAATCTTAGAAAGCTTTCAATCAGGAGATAATAATAATGATATGACACAAAATAGACAAATCATTTATTTGATAATATTAAACATATACAGGGATCTTAAATATTCAAGATCTACGACATCTTTGGAAATTAAGGGTTTTTTGAAAAAGTTGTGTTTTGATTTGTTGAACATTATCGATTACTCATGGATTTTCAATATCATTGAATTAAGACATCATTTTAACAATATTCTACAAGAATATTTTAATGAATGTAATCTATTGGAAAGTTTGAGATTATTTGAAGCATATACGAAATGTTTGAGTACCGGATTTATGAAGGGTAAATTGCTATATTTTCAGGTTCATACAATTGAACAATTATTCAATTGTGAAATGTATGACAATATTCATAAACTAATAGTGAGTTTTGATATTCATGATGTGAATTTGATTTATATTGAAGAATGCGCCAAGGATAAATTATTTAGCTACTTTCACCAACTAGGATATACATGTACCCTTTTTAAATTATATCAACAAGCTTATGACATCTATTTCATAAATTTGTTATTATATTTACAAAATGTGGATATTGAAGAATTTCAAAACATTTTATCAGAATTTTTGTTAGTTTCTCTGATATTGAACAAAACGGGAGATATGATTGGATCTCCAATACTGAAATATAAAAACAAAGTTGATAGTCGTCTAATGGATGTTTATCAAAGCTATCAATCTCATGATATTGTTTCCTTCATATACAACTATAACTTATACATGTTAGAGCTTAAAAGAAAGAACAATAAAATATTACAAAGGCTTTTTGATGAAGCATTATTAATCGACTTATCATATAATATAATGAGCAATAGAGTTAAAATAAAATGGGAAAATAAAACTAGTGTTCATTTTGAAAGTTTGGTAGATAGTGAAATCAACAAGATTTTTTTGGAGCTAGAGGAACGTGGATTGAAGATACTGAGAGTAAGTAGAGATACACATTTAAATTCACCATCTTATAATTCATCTCTGTTATTATCAGATGCACAACAAATCATACTTCAAACACAATACCTAAAAAGTTTGAACAAGTTTCAATAGTTATAGCTTCTATATATAGATACACACAACGTGTACTAGTTAAAGTAGTTTTATTTATACATAAAGTTAATCTATTCCAATTCACCATAAATACCTCTTCTCTTTGTGGTATCGTATTTTCTTACTATACTTTCTTGACCTTCAACCTGTGAAAATGCAAAACCTCTCTGTCTTTTCATTCTATGAACTTGTCTAACTTTTCTAATGGTCTTTTGGAATGACGAAAATTTTGGTCTATGAGCTTGAACTTGATTTTTTTGCATTTTTTGAACAATATGATGAAACTCTGGATTCCATTGCCTTTTATAAAACTTGTAAAGGAAGTCTCTCATCAAACATAATATTGGAACAACAATGATGGATAACCAGAAAACGCCAGAGCCATAAACAAATGGCATTATTCCATTATATTCCTTCGAAACATTGACCTTTGGTGCAATTACAGCATATAATGGAAAAACTATTAACCAAACAACAAATGAACCTGGAATTGCAACCAATGTAAATTTGGTCCATTGAGAAGACACCAAAGCAGCTTTTCCTAAAGATGTTAACAAACATACAGAATAAAGGGTAACACCAACAACCCAGATACCCGCAATTTCACCATCCCAAAATTGATTACCATATTTGTAAATATTGATAACAGAGATAAAAATAATTGCACTATGATAGAACCCATTTACTGCCCATGACCAGAAAATCTCAACATTGAAAAAATGTCCCTCCTGACCAATTTTATAAAGTTGTGGATACTGATTCAACATATTGACTGAAATATATTGATCGAAAATACCAATCACAAACGGTGGTAAAGCAACAAACATGACATTGTATAATGTTAAAGACCAAGATTCAATAATGGATTGTCCACTAAATCCATTACTAAAAACAAACCAAAATTGACACATGTATAATGTAATATTTTTGTAAAATGAAAAAAGAATTGCTAACGAAATTCTTTGATAAGACCAAGCACCATGAACCAAAAGTAATTTTTTAAGATACTTAAATTGACCAATGGCAAAATCTGCACTTCTTGATGCTTGTGCACCTTCCATTCCACTAATACCAACACCAACATGAGCAGCTTGAATCATAGAAACATCATTTGCACCATCACCGATTGCTAAAAGTAACGCTTTCTTCTTTCTTTTAACTAACTTAACAACCAATGCTTTTTGTAAAGGTGAAACTCTACAGCAGATAACTGCCTTACAAAGTGTACCAATTTCCAAAAACATATCTTCCAAATCAGATTCTAAAGCATAACCTAAAGATTTACCATCAATGACCAATGCAAGACTGCCTTTATCTTCTTCAGATAACTCATTACCATTTAAAACCGTTAATTTTTCAATCATATTTTCACAAGTATCATCTTTAGTTTCTTCATTGATGATTAATAAATTCATATCTTCACTTAATAATTTACAACTCATACCAACATTAATAGCAGTTTCTTGTCTATCACCAGTTAAAACCCAGACATTAATTCCAGCTTCTTGCAAGACTGAAATAGTTTCAGAAACACCATCTTGTAATTTATCTTCGATGGCAGTTGCACCCAATAAAAATAAGTCCTTCTCAATAAGTTCAGCAGCTTTATCTAATTCTTCAGATCTATTATTTAAACTAACCGACGCTTTGTTATAAATTTCTGACCATTCTTTATATTCTGTTTCACTTATAACTCTAGTTGCAATACATAGAGTTCTTAGACCTTCAACAGCAAATTCTTCTAAATGTCTAGTTGTTGCATCAACAAATTCATTATCATTTGACAATCTTTCAAAAATCACTGTATCAGCACCTTTAACATACAATCTAATTTTCCCATCAGGACATTTAAAGAGTGCACTCATTCTTTTTCTAGTTGAGTTAAATTCACAAATGTTAAGTAACTCAAATGTAAGATTTTGACCGTTGACATCAACAACAATTGAAGATGGTTTTCTGGTATGGAATTTATAACCCAACAAAGCAGCACCTTCAACCAATGCACCTTCATCAGGAGAAGCTGCTTGATATTTAATTTCACCCGTTTCCTGAACTTCTGGAATGACCGTATGACAAACAGATAATAAAGTTAAAAACCCATCAATAACATTTTTATTTTTACCATTTTGTAAATCTGTTTTCATTTGATCGAAATCATAATAGCCCATTTCAACACCATCTTGAACACTTGCTTCTTTATCTTCAGGTATATTTTCAATATAACAACGTCCACCAATAGAACATGCTTTATACTCCATGATATTTCTAGTAAGGGTACCTGTTTTATCACTAAACACATATTTAATTTGACCTAGTTCCTCAACTAATGACGAAGTTCTTACAATTGTTGGAGTGTCTGTTTCTTCACAATACATATCTAAATCTGATGCAATTAAAAACGCTTGATAATATTTGATAATTTCAACAGTGACAAATAAAGAAATTGGAACTAAGTTGGAGTACAAAATCCAGTATGTTAGAATATCCAAAAAGAACAAGCCTACTTTATTGGTACCTTCCATGTATAAATAACCCAAATTTTTCTTGTTAACTTGTAGTGTGATAACATTTCCCAAAGAAGAAATGAATGATAAAAAGATCAAAATTCCAAACAATGCTATGATTTGTAAATTGATGATTCTTTCAACATCTGTTTTCTTGATCGGAGTTGCAGTAGCATTTCTCATTAATTTAGTTTGATGCCCAGTGAAAATGACAATACCTTGAATCCATACCGTATTTCTTAAACTTGCACCTCTCAAAATCATTTGATCAGGACTTAGCGCAAACTCATGACCACTAATATCCATTGTACCTTCATATGTATAAAGACTACTATTTGGTCTTTCACTTGAAATTTTTCCTTTCAAACTGACAAGTTTACGAGGATCTATCATATGTACTGTTTCTTCACGAGGTTGTTTAATTTTTAAGTTTGTTTCACCATCTAAATTTGCGGTTTCAATGTAACATAAACCATCAGGTTCCGATGAATTTAACAATATCAGATCAGCAGGTATTAATTCTCCATTATTTATTTTAACCATATCCCCAACTTTAACATTAATCCATTTTTTAGATTCGTATTCCCCAGTGTTTGGATTTAATATCAAGACTTTGGATCTATTCAATTCATTATCAGAAGAGTTTCTTTTGATGTCCTCAGACATTTCCTTCACGGCAGAAACCAACAAAACTATCAACAATGTTGCAATAGTTGTATACCTATTTGTTGGAGTGACTGTTGGAACTTGTTGAATACATGAAGTAAATAAAAAGAATAAATTGGCATATTTTGAAAATTGTTCAAACAAAAATTTAGGTAAGAATGTGAATGCATTATATTTAGTTGTACTGATATGATTTGTTGCAAATTTAGACTTTGAATTTTCATGTGCATCGTTCAAATATATTATTCTAGGTCCCTGATCTTCTTCAAGTTTCCTTTTACCCAAACATCTTCGAATATCAAACATATTCAAATCAATTGGTTGAGATGGGGTTTCATCAGCAGATGGTACATGATCATCCATTGTGTTTTCATAAATATTAGAATTTTCATTTCCTCTAGACTCTACATTAATACCATTGTAATCTGTCAAACCAATTTTCCCCTTGAGTTGATTATAAAAACTTCTTAAACCAGTATTATTTTTAGGTATTGATAAATCGTTCAAACTTGATTGAAATGGATTATCGTTAGAAGAATTTCGGTCATTGATAATTGTATCATCAACATCCGAAAATAGATCGCTCATGTTTGTGTCATTTTGATTAATTGCATTTGAAGATATTAAATTAACATCACTGAATGGATTATCACCATCCTTCAGAGGCTTATAATTTTTATTTGATACACCAAAAACATCATCAAAAACATCATCAACTTCATTATTATCTGCAAATGGGTCAATTGCTGATGTATTGTTTGATTGTTTGACTTGATTTTTATTGTGATTTCCAGTATTCGAACCGGAATTATGCGACATATATTGGATATCATCTTGGAGTAGATTTATCGAATTATTGGTATCATCGTCATCATCATCTCCCACAACAAAATTGTTAGTATAACTCATACTTGAATTGGGTTATACAATGAATTGTTATTTTAGATGGTTTGACTGGTGTGGTAATTCGACAAGAAAAGTATGTTGCCTGGAATAGTGATATCACGATAAAATTGGAAAAAAGTCAACAAAAATAAAAAATTAAAATTTCCCTTACACGTTCTTTTATATTTATTGAATTGAAGGCTGAAAACATTACCAACATTACCAACGTTAAACAATCAGTTACAATTTATAAGTTTTTATTAAGATTTTATGTAAAGTACTTGTAGTATAACCAATAGAGGACAAAATGTTTTTAAAATAGAATTCACTATATATATACTAAGATTTAACATTACATTTAAGCTTGAAGAGCAACTCTACCCTTTGGATTGGTGACCTTGACACCAATAGCCTTAGCTCTAGAAAGGATTTCAACTCTGTTCTTTGCGGAAACATTGTGTGCAATTTCAGCAGCGTAAGTTTCAGTGTGTAATAATAAAACTTCTAAGTCCTTTAAGTTTGAGACAACAAAAGCTTTCTTACCATCTGGTCTTAAGAACTTGGTCTTCTTGTTAGAACCGTAACCGATCTTTGGAGCAGAAATGGTACCTCTGAATCTTCTTCTGACACAAGAATCAATACCCTTTTGTAATCTCCAACTTTCACCAACTCTGTGGTATCTGTCAGAATGATGTCTCTTAAACTTCTTAGTGTGCTTCTTGACAATCTTTGGGTTCAATTGTGGAGCCATCTGTGATTAATATAAAACGAAGGAAATCAATGTTAGTATAATAATTCTCTGAAGAGAAAAAAGAAAGGTTTGAGCAGTAGATTATATTATTATGAGAAACTTGCACACCAAGTATGACTAAATTTGACAATGCAGTGAAAATTTTTTCAATTAATTTTTTTCCAGTTTTATGACATGAAATCACCTGGTATTTCTTGTCGCATTTCAGGCTTAAGCACTCTATTTAATATTGATGTTTCATTTAATGTTATACAACTTTGCTGACCAAACAAATGAAAAAAATATAATGACTTCACTTTTAGGTCTTGTTGAAAACCCTTATGTATATGGATATATACAGGTTCAAATGTTCGTAATGTTATTTTCAAATAAATGAATCGTTTATTATTTCTTGTATGAACAACATTATCATATTGTATCCAATGTATTTATGCTAGATAGCTTTAATTAAAACTCAATTTCAATGTAGAGCATCGAATCAACTATGAATGTTACTTGTCTCTCTGTGTATGTGTCTACGCTCTCCTCAACGGCACTGCCGGGCTCTCCTTGATGGTACTTACTGTTGATGTCTGTTGTGTGTCGAAAGAAGGATTCTAAGAAACCAAGAAAATCGAATCCAGAATTACGTGAAAATTCCTACATCAGAGTAGACTCTCCCTTCCACCCAACATCCTCTCCGACAGAAGCGGTCCTGTAATTTTTTTCCCTGCTGAACCCCCTCGCCCTCTGCCCGCCCTCTGCCCGCCCACTGTCCGCCCTCTCAGAGGCCGCCCACGCCGCCCGTTCGCTCTAATTTTTTTTTCCACGGTGACTGCTTTTACGGAGGAGCGCAGCACTTTAGGAGAGACACCCGCACACCGCTTGACATCTGCTTTTTTGCCTGAAAACCCCAAACCCTGTTTTCACAGCCCTGATGATGGTCACGTGCAGGAGCAACTGCCCCTTTTTTTAAACGTCAGCAGTGGTGCTCGGCTAACTTGCCTGATTAGAAGGCATCCGAGACCGGAATTGTTCCTGGCATGGTCAATTGTGTATATCAGGACTAACCAGGCTCTGCTTCTTTACACACTAAACTCGCATATACCGTGTTACAGCACCAAAAAACATCAAAACAATGCCTCGATCTACCTCTCCATCGTCAGAAACATTTTATTTTGTAAATACCGATGAAGAACTACCACAATTGACACCTTCCTTGCACGATGATATGATACGAATGTACAATATTGATGAACTAGCCGATGCGTTGGCCAGAACCAAAGCAGACGGTTCTAAAGGTGTTAAATTGAGAAAATCATATAAATCTCACATTTCTGATTTACCAGGGAAACATACTATACCAACTGAAGACAAAAGCTTCACTCATATTGCCTTGATGCCCGAGAATCCAGACTTTACAAAACTAAAAATTGAACCATTTAGTTTGGAATATCTAGATAAAGTCATCAACTTTGAGAAAACAGGTTCCAATGGAATTCCAGGTTTTGATTCAAATAAACTTGCATTGACAAATCTTGATCCTTCGGATTTGAAGAAGGACAAGAAACGTAAAATTAATAGTATATCTTCACCTGATCAACAACAACAACAACAACAACAGCCACAACAACCTGAATTGAAAAAACGTCATGTTCAGGTGAAATTCGATTGATTAAACCTGAGATTCTGGAAAAAAAATAATTGCTATATCTTATCTTAATTTTACATTAACCTATCTAATAATTTATATACACTCTTTACTAAATAATTATCTTTTTTAACAAAAAAAAGAAAGATATATTCATATAAATATATCCAATTACAAACCTAAACCTTACCACTGATTTGTCTCGTACTTTCTTTAACTCTTTTAAGCTTATTAACTCTCTTTCTTCTCTTGAAAACGAAAAGTTTGTTCTTAATCAAACGCCCAGACTGTTTCAATAATGTTTTAATGAAATGTTTCTTAATTGCATTGATTAAATCAAGATTTGTCCACATCTTCCTTTTAACAACAAATTTCGGAACAGTCAAACTCAAATCATTAACGTTAATTAATCTTAACTTACCCTTTCCTGAAAATGTAACATTGACAAGAAAGTCCGAAAACTCAAGTCTACCAATATTCATATACTTCTTAGCTCTGTTTGAAATTTCCAGCAGGCTCTTTGGATCTTCAGACATTTCTGAAATAGGAACATTACCATTCATTAACTCCTCAATCGCCGTTGAAGTGTTGATCAGTTTACTACTAACAATACTTTTATTCAACTTAGTTGAGTAGTCTCCACGAATACTATTTTGGGCCCTTGAAACATTGGTAATCATTGAAATGTTGGTGTCGATTTTCTTCAATACATTTTTATCTTTCAAAATACTCTCAATTTCAGCTTCATCAGAATCATCACTAGAATTAAAATAACTTTCAACGTCATCTTTCGTTGACCTTTTATTGGCATTATTGGAATCATTTCCATCGTCTTGGATGCTAATCACTGGAACATTATTATTGGATTTTTTGGTTTCCAAAATAGCGTCATTGATTCTATCTTCACGATTAAAAAGATCGGTTGGTGAAACTGGGAATTTACTTTCACTTCTAGTGTCCATACTTGTTCTACTAAAGCTTCTACTACTTCTTTTACCAAACTCGCTCAGATAATCCTTAACACTTTCATCATTATTATCTTCACTTCCACTATCAGTTTCATACTCACTATCATCATCACTATTATAATTATCATTTTTATATTTGGGCTCATTTGGAAACAAAAACTTCATCAATTTAGTTCCTGTTTTTTCTTCAATACTTAATTTCATTGGATGACACAAAATTTTAACATCTTTAATAGTATGCATACCTCCAATTTTTTCCCCCAAATCCCAATTGATTTTAATCATATCTCGAGTATCTGATTTTGAACTAGAGTCAAACGGAGCCAATAATTCTGGAAACAAAATATCGTAGTCCTGATTCAAAATCTTGATTTTATTCACTAAAATCTCATTTTCAGTTGATTTATCAAGCATCTCTAATCTTGAAAACTTAACATCTTCAATGGCAAATTTTAAGAATGACACATCATTCTCAGTAAATGAAACATTAATATTATCACCCCTTATAGTCCATTCGATAAAACATTGATCATCTTTTTCAGTATGTTTTGGTTCACATGCCAGTAAAATAATTTTGGATAGTAACAATGAGTGTGCGAAATTTTTAGAAACAATACGATGTAAAACCTTATCAATATCCTGTTCTTTATCAATCTGAATTCTTGTCGCTGACAATGCTTTATGTAAATTAATTATATCAAATGTTTCAGCACATATCTTATCTAAATTATCAAATAATTTATCGGTTTGATCACTAGTTGCAAGTGAAACAGTTTGAATCATTTCTGCAAACTTTTTCTGTTGAGGGGATGAATAAATCATCACACTTTTGATAATTTTTAGTGTTGTCAAATATGATTCAGAATCAATTTTGGTTTCAAACTTCGGAACATTAAGATATAACTTATTTCTAAATTTGGTACCCGCATATGTATTAGAGGCTTTTTCAAAGACAAAATAAAATAAAACATCTGATAATAAAGTTTTTTCTTTGATAAAATTAGGTGGTTCATTACCATCAAGAAAAACAGGCCATGATGAGTTGGTACCATAATGGTTGCATTTAATGTTTAAACTTTCATATTCTTTTTTAGATATAATTAATAAATCTGCATCCTTGAAAATTGTACCAAATCTTTTAGCAATATTGGCAGATTTAACATATTTAAACCAGTCACTATCCATCAAAGAAATAATCTTTATTTCATTATGTTGCGTTCTAAATAAAATTAAATGGCTGTCGGTAGGATCCATCATAATTTGCACTTGAATATCGTCTAACCTTATAATCATATCATCAACAGGAACAACTTTACTAACATATTGCTTGACACTTCTCATAACCTTTTCAAAACTCTCGTCGTCAGTTATATTCATTAATCCATTTCCTGTTTTGACGGAATTCTTTGGAGATGTATCTTCTGTTATTTCATTCAGCTTTTTAGAAATTGCACTCCTGGCCTTGAACGAGGTACTATAAACATAGGCCGCTCTAAATTCCAGTTCAGCAAGATATTCAAAAACCAAGTTTCTTGCACTTCGATACCATTTCACCTTCAGTGAGTTGACATCAAAAATATGATTGAATTTGACATCAGGACGTTTTTCATTATCAATAAGACAATCGTGAGAATATTCATCACCAAAATTACTACTATTTGCAGTTTTATTCATCCAATAACAGAAATTAGAAGCGTGCAAAAATGGATAAATTTGTCCTTGAATATCACGGTTCCCAATATATGGTAAATCAATCTCCTCATAGTCACTAACATCAATCCAACTTTCGTCGTTATCAAAAATTTCAAAATTATGTTTAGGTGAAGATGGATCAGCGGCATCACTAAATTTCAAACCAACAATACGTAAATCAATGTCAAGTAAATTCACCATTCCTATATAGAAAGCCATCTTCATAATACTATAACTTTCGTCTAAGAAATCCACTTGTTTAACCTTCTTCTCTTTTCTTTGATGTAAATCACACTTGAAACTTTTAATTTTAGCCTTTAAACCAATCACAGTTTTATTATCAGGTTTGGACAAATCAATTCTATAACCATGATAAATGTATAATGGTTCCACTTCGAATTTGAATTTAAATGTCATCAAATGAGCACCCAACTTGACTGATTTGTTTTGTGAACCCCAAAGGTTACCTGCTCTTATAGGCAATGATGGATCATTAGAAAATCTCCTGAACCATTTAAAGAACATCAATAAAGTTCTTGGACTGACCCTTAAAACATTATAGGTTGAATTTTTCGCTATCAAGTTCAATGACATGTGAATAAAATCTGATCTAAAACCTTTATATGAATCAAAATTGGATTTATCTTCTACGAATTCTGGAGCTCTCAAAACATTTTCATAATGTGGTTTAAATTTACTCGTTTTTGTACCATCTGACAATAACCTTTGGAATTCCATCGACAACTTCAGTTCTAAATCACCGTTCAAGCAGATATTTTTAGAATTGAAGATATTATTTTTGTTGAGCTCATAAATTTTTTTAGCTTCTGGATTTTTATCAAAATATAGATCTGTATTCAAATAATAACCATAAAGTGAAGATAAGAGAAAATCGGAATTAGTTGACTGCAAAAATACAAGCTCACGTGAACACCAACAAGGAAATGGTTCGGCAAGAAAATTTGGAGCACCAAAAATGATACTATTGGATCTGAAAATAAAATAGTCTCTTTCTAATTCCCTATTAGGGTCATTGATGAGCCATTCAACATTATTCATAAACAATAAGGAAAAACCAGAACGAATACCCAAGATATCATACGGATTTGATGAGTTCAGAATATTGATTCGAACAGCAGAGTTTTCTTTGACCCATCTGAGTTTAACATAACCATGCAAAATGTTCCTTAACTTATCCCATGTTCCTAGTTTAGGACTTGGATCTTTAGTAACTTTACTAAAGGTATCAAAAGACAAACTCAATTGTCGTAAAATTGCTTGATATGCTGTTGACCATGTAACCATGGTTGCTGTATCCGAATTAACATCACAATCGATTTCGTAGTATGTCTTCACTGATGTAATCGTTTTAGGAGCTTCCCATGAATAATAAAGATCAGTACTCTCTCCTTGTGTTAAATCGTTGAACATTGGAATATAGTAGTACCAATATTCCTTATCGGATTGAGGAAATTGTTCAGCAATTGCAATTGTTGACCTCAGAACAAAACTATTTGACCATCGATCTGATGATTTAGAATTAGGAATGTAAACTAGAGGTAATGGTAAGTCACGTAGATGAACCCTAACTTCAGAAGCTTTGATAACCATTCTCATTGGAATAATCTTATCCCAAACCATATCCTTCGGAACACCTTTACCAACACGATGCAAGAATCCATGAACATCTCCATCATCTTTAAATTTAGGTGGAGTAATCGATAGGGTAAAATCGTTAAACATCAAACCCATCAATGGCGGATAATCATTAAAGTCAATCATATCTGCATTGAAACTATCGGACACAGGCAAAGAATAACTTAAAATACCAATTAAGAATTCTCTGTTCAAATCAACAACAGCTCTTCTCTTATTTTTAAACTCTTCAACTGTGTGAATCCATGATTTTGATATATTAACTCTCAATATGTGTAACTTTTTACCACAATCATCAACAATTTTCCTAACATCAGGATCACTAATCGATATATAATCTGACTGGAAACCTGAAAATACCAATCCATCCAAGTATTTAGTTAGCTCAGCATACTGTTTACTATTGAGTTTATCTTCACAATCAGTTTGAAGTTGCTTTTTAAAGGTCTCAAAATATTCGTATTTTTTCAACCTTGAACTTTGCTCAAGAAGACCCAACTGATAAAACATACCAATTTTAGCTTCGAGTGGATCATCATCAATACTTAATGACATTGCATCTGATTTAAAAACCATTTTCGGTAGATGAATAACACCAGATGAGAAAGCTTTATCACGAGAATTAGTTGGGCCATTCTTAATAGATCTCATAAATTTTTTGGTTAGTTTCATAGTTAGAATAATAGCATCAAATAATGAATGAACAATGAAATTGGAGGGAACAGTGATTTTAATATTTGAGTCAACTATTGTTAGTTTAACAAGTTTATTAATTTTGTTTGGAAACTGGCATGTCATTTTCATGTTATCAAAATTCATCACTTTATTATAATATAGACTATCTGCATTTTTCTTGACTGATAATCTGATCAATTTCTTTTGCATAACTATGGAATTATTACACGCCAGACCCTTTAAACCGAACATATCTATTCTCAAAAAGAAATTCCCAGGCATAGTCATTTTAAACTGTACTTCTTTCAAATGCCATTTGATGTTGAATAATTTGAATTTAGCCTTTGGAACACCTGGTTCTAATTTTTTTGAATGTTCTTTGATTTGTTTATCTTCTTGCTTCTTTTCAATGAGTTCTGGGAAATATTTTGCCCGATTGTGCTCAATTGCATATTTCAGTAAATAAAATACTGAAAATAGAGTGAAATGAGAAGGAACGCTATGATCAATTTTAATAATATCAATTAGATTGGAAACCTCAAAAACATTGGACTTTAGGCAATAAACAGTAGAACTTATATCTGGAATAAGCAAGATTTTTTCCCTTTCTCTGGTATTAAGAACCGGATTATGCATAACAGATTTGATTTGAATTTGACTAATTTGATTGGATGCATACCAGTAATAATCATCAACCGATTTGGATTTAGTGGAAATTCCAGATATTGTGTTTTCATCAGAATCTGTTTCAATTTCAACATTTTTAGCTCTAACTGACAATTTGATCAGATCAATTCTAAAAGTTATACTTGAAGGAGTATAAACTTTTTCGTCTCGGAACATATTTTCATGATCAGATTCATCCATTAGTTTTTCAGCGGGCATGAATATAGATTTGGAACCCAAAGTAATCTTAATTTCTCCCAATGACAATTTAGCTTCAATAAACCATCTAGGCAATTCCTTAAATAAAAGTTGGGTAGTTTCCTTTTTATTCTTGATAGGTTCTCTAATAAGTTTATTCGGTTCTTTGTGCTTGAACATTTGTAGTTTCAAAGAATTTACAACAATGCAAAGACCATTTAAAACTTCAAGATTAGTTAAATTAAGACTGAGGGAACTAAATGAAAATGAAGTTTTCAAATTATTAAGTGGAAAAACGTCACAATCACATTTAAAAAGAATATCCCGAATTGAAGCAAATGTAACAGATGAATTGTTGAGATTATTTCTTTGATATATTAAAGAAGTTTCGGGGATATCGAATCTACACCGGAACTTTAGATTTTTTTTAACAGTTGAAGTATCCATCTGAGCACCTAACAACGATGGTTGGAAAATTAGCAAATGCATATCACGATCATCTTTATTTTCGTTATCCGAACGAATGATCAGTGTTGGACCATCAACTAATAATTTAATTTGAACAGTTGGTAATGTTTGTAATAATAAGTTCATGTATCTTGATTTTCTTTTCTTCTCAACATCAGTTAAATCGAGTGTTGTGGAGCCATCACTATTATTAGAATCATCCGTTCCAATTTCTGCCTTTTTGTTATCATTAAATAATTTAAGCAATAAAATCAACTGTTCAACACTCAAATCCATTGATGGGTTAGCAAAAGTCATTTGTATTGTAGAAATAGTTTGCTTTTGAATGAAGAAATCTGGATCTTCATTGTTGAAAATGACTCTCAACAAATTATTCATCATCGTTGATTGCATTGTGAATAAAAGATTTGGAATGGAGATAATATCGAATATCTTGATTTTACCAGTATATCTTGACATTTTCGTGAAATCCAAAGAAAGTTTGAAGTTAGTGAGCGTAATCAATGTTTGCATTGGGAATGATTCTTCGACAAATTTCAAACTAAAACCAACTTGATTTGGATTTATAGGACCAAAATTAAAGGAGAATGAATCAAGGTTAAATGAAGCTAAAGCGATATCATCAAGAGAATCATCATCCATAGTGGACATAAATTGATTCAATACATTAGATGAAGTGATTGGAATGTCTGTAATATGGACTGATTGAAAAGTGACATTTGCATTTTTCAATAATCTTGCAAAAAATCCATACATATACATTTTAACAAGTGATACCTTTTTGAATTGTGGAGCTTTTTTCGGACTTTTATTTTTGGAATCAACTTTGAAATCTGGATTGAGAGATTTAACAATCTTTAAAATGTAAAGTACAGAAAGATCAATACCAACGATTCTGAACTTTGGTTCCAAAGATGTAATAATCCCACTATTGAAGTTAATTTTAAAACTTACCGCAACAGACATATTTTCACAAAATTTTGAAATGATTTTGTTTGTCTTAGAATTGAACAAATGGACGTTATCAACGTTAAGGGAAGATAACCAAGTATTATTTTCGGATTTGGATCTGCTTTTCAAAAATGAAACTTTAACTTCTGATGTACTTAAATCTGTATTCCCGACAATTTTAGATAAAACGATTGACAGAGATGATGAAAGTAAAACTTTAGTATTATCAATATTGAATGAAAGATGTGGTAGATATTTCAATACAAATTTGGTTAATCTATTCAACCTTTCATCATCGGAGTGAATACTAACAGGAGCATCAGGATTATAGACATAGTTTTTCAATTTTTCCATTATTTCTTCAGTTTCATAACTTTCAAGATCATCACCATCTATGGATTTTAAATTGATGGATTTATTATTATCATTATTTTTATTGATAGACGATGGATTCTTTTTTTCAATTTGGAAATCTT
Source organism: Pichia nakasei (assembly GCA_030570355.1). NCBI lineage: Eukaryota > Fungi > Ascomycota > Pichiomycetes > Pichiales > Pichiaceae > Pichia > Pichia nakasei. The sequence goes on from JAJLVL010000019.1 coordinate 26,690, forward strand.
TTAAATTTATGGTAATATTGGACACACTAGTTTTAACGTATGATCTAACACGACCAAACAAAGTCAAATGAAACTTTATTTTCCCTATATGGACTGAAAGTTCTTTTGACTTTGGTGGAGTATACTTCAGACCATGAATAGATAATGAAAAAGGATTAATAAAGCTGAAACTTAATCCGAAAAGTCGGTAAAGTAATGATCGAAATACATAGTTGACACCCAAACCAACCAAGCCACCAATGAGTAGCTGATAAGTGGGAATTGCAAGCATATATGCGTTGAATATCCTCCAAGGTAGCAGTATAATAAAATGCAACCAAGAAAAACAGCTGGAAAAGAACATGTCCAGAAATTAGTAATCAGTATCAATGCAAGTTAGAGTGAATCAATTGATAAAAGTAATCGGGAATTATAGTCAATACGGTGTATATGGAGATATATTTCGTTCTACAGTCCACCATAGACATTGAATGCTATCAGTTGATTATTTAAGTCCACTGATGGATGAAAATGAAATGTATAGGCAAAAACTTTATTTTTCCACTTTCTATTGTCTTTTTTTCCGGTTTTCTCTGGGGCTGAGTAGAAGAGAGAAGAAAAGAGAGAAGAAAGTTTCCATTACCTAAGCAGGGGGAAAGATAAACCAAACAGTTCGACGCGTCGAAAGAATGTTAGATGTTAAAAAACAAGTCTCCACACGGAAATTTCGGAAAAAAACAACAATAAATTTTATCTTTCACTTTCCATCATTAGGACAATTCTCGACCCGCCGACCACCCAAATTAATTTTCACTTTTTTCCACTTGAGTGAAAAATTTTAAGGTGGAAAGGGGAATTAGAATTGAACTGGTGAAGAATCTGGATCTGAAATTAATGATTTGCTCCTTCCGACAAGGATTTGTCCACCGAAAAACACAGATTAATCACAGACAACATGCCTCCAAAGAAGAACAACGTTAAGATGGATCTTTCGTCCTTTTTGGACAATTTCGGAGAAGCAGAAGATTCTTGGGCAGATGAATTTGATCCTACCATGCTTGAAACCAACAGTTCATCCGTTGATGTTGGTATCAATATTGATTTACCTAATGCAGAACCAGAAATCCCAGATGCACCTCCTTATACTGCAAGAATTTCTTCTTTACCAGAAGGTGTTCAAGATTTTGAAATCAAAGAATTCTTTGGAAATGGTTTAAAATTATCCAATATCGAGTCAGTACTTGATGATTTTTACTGTCCAAAAGATTCTGATGGTCGTATGAAACACTTTGCATTCATTACTTTCAATTCTAGAGAATTGTTAGTTGATGCATTGGCATTAAACCAAAAAGCAATAAATGGTAGACCAGTTACCGTTGGTGTAGCACATCCTTCTAAAAAAGAAAGAGCACCAAGAGGTAACAGACGTTATGAAGATGATAGTTCATTAGATTGGGGTGCAGCAAGAGGTTCCGCAACTCAAAGAGAATTTGATGCAAGTTCATTCAGAGGACCACCAAGAGAAAGAAGATTTGAAGAACCTGATTTAGATTGGGGTGCAAGAGGTACTGCTACACCAAAAACCTTTGATCCAAAGGCTTTCAGAGGTGAACCAAGAGAAAGAAGAGCACCTGAAGCAGATTTAAATTGGGGTACAAGAGGTACTGCTACACCAAAGGAATTTGATCCAAGTTCATTCAGAGGTCCACCAAGAGAAAGAAGATTCGAAGAACCTGACTTAGATTGGGGTGCAAGAGGTACTGCTACACCAAAGACCTTTGATCCAAAGGCTTTCAGAGGTGAACCAAGAGAAAGAAAACATGCACCAGCAACCGATGATTTTGATTGGGGTGCTGCAAGAAATACTACCATCAAGAAAGAATTCCAACCTAAAACTTTCAGATCAAACACCAAACCAGCGCCAAAGGATGATTTTGAATGGAATGCTAGAGGTTCTTTATTAAAACAAAAGACTGAAGAAGCACAAAGAAAAGCCAGTTCAAAAAATAATACCAAATCAGAAACTGTAACCAATGGTCCACAAAAATCAATGTTCAGTGTTTTACAAAATGAAGATGATGATGAAGAAACTGAAAAAACTAAAAATGCCGTTGACGAAGTCACCAAATCTACCGCTAAACTTTCAGTTGATAGCAATGAATGGACTGTTGTTTAACGGTATCATCCATATGCAAACCCATTTTTTATTTTCTTCAATTGCTGAATTTATTACAACTTTTACTATTATTCAATAATTATAATTGATTAATTTTGTTTTCCATTCTAATTTTCATTTTTATTTCCTTTTATAAAAACCATTTCCATTTTGTTTTCATTAGATTTTTTTCAATTGTTTCATGTTCATGTTCATATTATATTTATTATATTCATTATTAAACTATACTTTATATTTCATTTCATCTATTTTTAAATTTTGGGAGTTTGGGTCGTTCTTATTGCATTTATTATTTGCTCTTTTTTCATTTGACAATTACAAAAAAAATAAAAACATATAAAAAAACATTCATGCAAATAATTTAAATACTACTAATCATAGAAGTATTGCTGACAATATAATCAGTTAAACAACTAAGCCAATTCTCAAACATCCAATTCCATAAAATAAAAACTCAAAATTACAACTACTTTAATTTAAACGAATGAAATCATAAATCGCACTACATCCATTTATAAAAGCTACCAGTAATGAATCTTTCTTACATGAATATTCAAATTTACATTGTATAGTTCTACTTTTTGTATGATAAATAAATAAATAATACAGATGCATGTCTATAGTCTAATCTATATGCTGGCTTTATTTACTGATAAATAGCTTAAAGCACAAACCCTCGCTACGCACACGTGATTTTTATTAAAACCCTTTCTAGATGCTTGTTTTTTCCCCCCCTTTTTTTTTCACAGAATTTTTCTCACTCCTTTTTTTTTCAGTGATATTGAAAATCGGTTTCCCCCAACTGTTGATGATGATACTGTCTACCCTTTTTTTCTTCTTTCCTTTCGGCACGCTTAGGCTACAGTTAGATTCACTTTAATTAAATCAAGACAAAATGGGTAGAATGCATTCAAGCGTACGTTTCCCTTAATTTTGAGATTTCATCAATCTCGAATACTGAACTGATGGTTTAATACGCAAGAAATATGGACCAAATTGGTAGATTTAATCATTTTGTGATTCCCTTGGTATATTTAGGAAAATATTGTTTATGTGTCCTTCAGATGTAAGCACAGGATAATCCAACAAGTGAAGTTGTGGGACTATCCTTTTACTTTGAAGTTTGCTAGATGTATTTGCATAATTTTTTCGAATATACTTCAATATTCCACATAATGTTTATTAAATCAATATAAGCTGATTGGTACCAGTTTGTTAGTATTAGGTTAAAAGGTAATAAGTTAAATTTTTTTTCTCATACTAACACGGTGTGTCGTTTTTTTTTTATTTTTTTCTAATATAGGGTAAGGGTATGTCCTCATCATCCCTTCCATACTCCAGAGCTGTTCCATCATGGTTCAAGGGTTCATCCGAAGAAATTGTTGACCACATTGTCAAATACGCAAGAAAGGGTGTTACTCCATCTCAAATTGGTGTTCTTTTAAGAGATTCTCACGGTGTTAACCAAACCAAGGTCATCACTGGTAACAAAATCATGAGAATTTTAAAATCTAACGGTTTAGCTCCAGAATTACCAGAAGATTTATACTTCTTAATTAAGAAAGCCGTTGCTGTCAGAAAGCATTTAGAAAGAAACAGAAACGATAAGGATTCTAAATTCAGATTAATTTTAATCGAATCCAGAATTCACAGATTAGCTAGATACTACAGAACCGTTTCTGTTTTACCACCAACCTGGAAATTCGAATCAGCAACTGCTTCTACTTTAGTTAACTAAATGTATTTGTTTAAGTCTTTTATATCATCTATCATCCTATTTAATACTAATAATTGAATACAGTTTTCTAATAATTATGTACACTAACCAAGATTTAATCATACTGTGGTTTAAAGAACTTGAACTTTTCATCTTTGAACTTGAACGCAACAGGAGTAAAGTCTTGAAAGTTTAGCGTTTCAAGTTTGGTATTATCGTCGTCATCCAATAAATCCACTGTAGAACTATATATATCACTCGTGTCAGTAAACAAACCCAAAGCAATATCATCGTTGGAAATCCGGAATCTCGTTTTATCATTTATTTCAGTACTTGCCGATCTGGCATCATCATCATCATTATTATTATTATTATCATCATCATTATTCTTGTTATTAGACACACCTACAATATCTTCATCATCAGAATCAGAGTCATCTAATGCAATATTTGGTATTTCTATTTTCTTGTCGAGCCGGAGTTCTTGATTATCCTCTAAACTTTCAGGAGAATCATTTATCTTCAACCCATTTGTAGAGTTAATCATATTTACGAGAAAAGTCTTTAGCTCTGCTACTGTCTGATCAGACGGTATTTCCACCATGTAGGTAGTGGATTGTCTTTTCAATTTGAGAATTAAGATATTGGTGTTTGTCTTCTTAGGTGGCATGTTGCGGTTATTCAATGGAAAGCAGTCTCGTGTAACATGCTGGACACCTTGATCTCCACTCTCATGGGGGAGGGCGTCGGATTTAAAAAAAATTGTGTGAAAAATTGGCAGGTCAAGGGATGCACTCGGTTGGCCTGCCTAATTGGGACGCCAATTAGTCGTTTTCTTATCTTGAAGCGTTTAATTTTCCACAATTCTCGATGATCAGCCTACTTTAAGGAGATGGAATTATTATTAACAGTGATCTCACATCTTATTGTTTGACCCTTTTTGCTTCTTTCCTCGTTTTGATATCGGTTAATAGCTATACGGAATCATGGCAGAAAACTTTGGGGGAACAGGAACAACTATTGTTTTTGCTATTGTTATTTCCATAGCAGTTGTCTTAGTAATAGGTATTACAGCTATAAGTTCTAAATATAACTTTCGATCATGGTATGGAGCTTATGATCCTATTTTCCGTACTACTCCCAGGTATAATTATATGACGGATATTAATGGTGATAATCGGATGTTGCAACCACATGTTTATTATAATCGTGAATCGTTTTTCATGTTTGGTAACGAGGGATTATTATCGAGAAGAAATAGAGTTAAAAAACTTAATGTTCTTACTGAACAACAGTTGGATGATTTATTTCCGTTAAAAAAATATAAAGATTGGTTGAATGGAGGGAAGGAGGAAGTTCAAAATTTGAATGTTGGAAAACTTGGATATGTTAATGATTTTCAACAAGATGAAATTGGATCAGAATCAAATAATCCATTAGAGACTGATATAACTGATTTTGGAATGCACAATGATTCTCCTAACAATGAAAATTTTAAAACCACGAGCAAAGTTGATGTTACTATTAATCAACAAGACATTGACTTGGAAAAAAATAAGATAAATTCAACGGTGGAAGGGAATTTTCTTGAAAGGATTATTTCTAGAGTATCTGGACGTTCGATAGTTGAAATGCCAAATCAAGTCATCGAAACTGAAAAACATTTTACTTCTGGATCGTGTGCTATTTGTTTGGAAGATCTTAATGATGATGAAAATGTTAGAGGTTTGTTATGTGGTCATGTTTTCCATCAACTTTGTATTGATCCATGGCTTACTGAAAGAAAGGGGTGCTGTCCAATCTGTAAAAAGGATCTGTACATGGAAGTGGCACAAACTGATGATAACAGTGGAAACTTTGATAGTAATATCAATTTGGATATGAATACTATAGTCCATTTACCAACAGGAGAGCCGGGATCTTCAACTCTTGATTCAATTTTCAGTATTGATTCCAACAATATATTTTCATTTTTTATGCTTTTGATAATAACAAGACTCAAGGCACAAACATTATTGACAGCTTTACAATACTTACGCCAAGGAAATTATTCTTTGGATAATGAAGAAAATGACATTATAACAGAAGAACTACCTGTTGATAATCTGAGTTTAATGAATGATTATAATGATCATTATGGTGCCGCAATGTACTCACAACAGATTGCGGACAAATTTAAACAGTCATTAATTTCCGAGAGTTTCGAAAAACCTCCATTGGTTGATCTAGATAATTTGAATGTTCAAATAAAAAGAATTGTCGAACATCACCCTAGACCTTTTCACCCGGAAGATTTACAAGATTTAGACCTTGAAGCTTGGAAAGAGACAAAGAGGATGAATGTCTTTCCACGAAAATTTTACTTCAAATATTTGAGTATTTCACCGATTCAATTGTACTACTTCAACATAATCAAAATATATGAAAAAAAAAATCATAATCGTTTGCAACAATAAACCTCATCAAACTTCGTATGAAGATACACTATTTTTAACTCTTTACCTTTTTTCGTTTAACCTATGCTTGTTCTTTTTTTAACTTTTAATACTTTCTCTCTTATTTTTTTTTCCAAAGTCTATAATATTAAACAATGTTCTTAACTACTGATAATAATACAGAAAATCGATGTACATATGACAAAATAACGGTTTGATTTTTGATTTTTGATTTCTAATTTTTAATTTTCATTTTTCAATCAAACTCTTCAATTCTGGTATATCATCCTCATCAGAACACTCTAACCAAATATTACAACCCACTTCCTTTTTGAATAATTCAACAGATCCTGCATATAACATTTTAATATCACCTTTAGCAGTATCTGGTCTCCAATAAATACCAACTAAGGGACTTGTATATCTCCCATCAGGTTTCGTGTAACCATAGTTCATTAATATATAACATGGAGTATTATCAGGCAGTTCATCAGACAGTTCATCAAAGTTGCCAAGTTCAAGCGATTCTTCAAGATTGATTGTTTGTTCAGTTTTGTTGATTTTGTAGATTTGGGTTGGAATCGTAGTTGATGATTGTTTAATTGGTGTTAACCGAAATTTTCTTAAACTTTGTTTTGCCTCGGAAGGAATTGTACAGATAGATTGGGACATGTTTTGCGATGTACTTGAGAATGATAAATTGGATATAAAGAATGAGGAGTAAGGTAAAAACCACTGAAAGAGGATCAAAACAAAATCAATGTTGCTCATGAATTCTTGCACAAAATAAGCAACTTTAGCGAGATTTATTTAGATAAATCTTATTATAGCTATTGCTATTGTTATTGTTATTATACGGACATTAATAGAAAAACAAAAACTATAAAAAAAGCTCAATTATCTAAACCAGCTAATTCTGCTTCTTCATCAGCAGTTTTTCTTTGCTTCAAGACTAAATCATGACCAGTGATTCTCTTGTAAATGTCTTTAACATCATCGGTAGTTGATTCAAAATGAGATGAAGGATCATATGATTTTGAAATAAAAATATTGTCCGATTCACCATTACCAAGAGGTTCGTATAATTCTGCAATACCCATTAAAATATCCTTTGTTTGACCAATTATTTTAAATGCAGGTTCTAATTCTAGATGTGGTTTATCAGTTTCAATAATTGTTGAAATTATAGCAAGATAATGATTTTTAGAACAAACATTATGAGCACTTGATAAAACTGCAATATAAATGTCATTTTTACGATTGACTTGATTTTGAGGAATAATAATTTGAGCAGAATCTGCATCATTAGTATTAGGGATTGGATGATCTAAAATGCACATTGCTCTTATAACTTTTTGACCTGTAGCTTTCACCTTTTCTGGGAAATATGTTGGATCAGCAATAACAATTGGAGCATTTGCAATACCTTCTTTAGTTTTCACACCTTTAAATTTATTATCTGAATCATAATAAATTTCTTCAATTGGTGTATCCAACATAAATGTACCACCATAAATAGCTGATAATCTAGCAAAACCTTGAGGTAATTCACCTAAACCATATAAAGGATAAATATATGGAGATTTACCATATCTTGCAACTGATGTAACGTACAACATAATTCTATCATAAGTATCTCTTGCAGGTTGAGTTAAATAGTCATCATTTGGATGTAATGCCATTGCATGACCTACAAAATCTTTTGTACCTCTTTCTAATCCATATTTATAATAAATTTCATCCATAGTATTTTTATCTAAATCGATTCCATGGTGAGTAGAAGCATCCTTTTCATCATAGTTGGCAATAAACTCTAAGAAATTCTTCATTCTTCTCTTTTCAAAAAATCCCATCAATGGAGAAGAAATAGCTTCCATTTGAGTTGCTGGAACTTTAGCGATTTTACCACCTCTGTAAACAAATGAACCAGAAATTTGCTTGAATTCCATATATCTAGTAACATCTGTGTGAACTAAAATATTGGTCAATTCACCATTGGACATTAAAAACTTAGGAATTAAATCCACACACCAATCTCTATCTTTTCCAAATTGATCTTCATATTGTTTCTTTGGTTTGAATTTTTCATATAATTGTGTTAAGTTTAATGATGCACTTTCACCACCGTAATAATCTTGACGATCAATGTGCAACACCTTTTTACCTTCAATTGAGAGGATTCCCGATAAAATACATTCGGTCAATCCTGTTCCCAAAACGATAACATCATAATTCTCATCCATATTGGTCTTTTCAATTGTGTCTCTTAAACTTAATAAAAGAGCAATACTGTTAGAGCCTTAAAGTTATAAAAAAAACAAACAGCAACGCCCTTTTCCATTTGGTATGTGTGCATTGCATGATTTGAAGCTATTTTACTTTTTTCTAGGCAAATTTTGTTAACATCGCGATATAGTCAAGTTTTACGTAATTTCCTGAATTTATCATTACAAACAGCATTATATTATAAAGAGATGTTTTTAGGATCCAAGGACAAATGCTTGAATACTCTGGTACCACCTCCACCAAGGTAGTCTCCAACAACTTGTCCTGAACCTCTCATTTGGTAGTAGTAACAGACCAAACCTTCAAGACCAACAGGACCTCTAGAATGGATCTTATTTGTGGAAATACCCACTTCGGTACCGAAACCATATCTAAAGCCATCAGCAAATCTTGTAGAACAGTTCCAATAGACACCGGAAGAGTCAATACCTTTCAAAAATCTATCTGCGGTATCGTTGTTTTCTGTTATGATGGCATCAGTATGTTTGGAAGAATGTGAATTAATATGAAGGATTGCATCATTAACATCATGTACAAGTTTGATTGCAATTTCAAGTGATAAGAATTCTTTGGAAAAATCATCTTCAGTTGCTTCAACAATTTGATCAGCATATTTAGTTTTCAATTGAGAGTCAATTGTAGAAAGATATTCCTTTTCAACATGTAATTTTATCTTTTCATTCAACAAAGCATTCAATATTTTATCTTTGAGTTGATTATCAAGATTTTCATCAATTAATAAAGTTTCAACTGCATTACAACCAGCTGGATAGTTGGTTTTAGCATCTATTATAATTCTAACAGCCTTTTCAATATCTAAATCCTTGTCCAAGTAAATGGAACAAATACCATCAGCATGACCAAGCACAGGAATTTTAGTATTTTCTTTGATATTTTTCACCAATTCATTTGAACCCCTTGGAATTACTAAATCAATATATTTATCCTGTGATAATAAATCGGAGACTTCACCTCTGGTGGAAATTAGTTGTATACTATTATTTGGGACTTTAGTCTTATTTTCCAAAACATCATTAATAATCACGGACATTTCCTTAAATGTATTCAAACTTTCCTTACCACCTTTTAAAATAGCAGAGTTACCTGACTTAATTGCCAATGCAGTGATATTAGCAATAACTTCAGGTCTACTTTCAAAAATAATTAATAAAACTCCCACAGGACAAGTCAATCTGTATAAATTTAAACCATCGTCTAATTCAGTTGCCAAGGTAATTTTATTTAAAGGATCTTCTAAATTAGCAACATCAATAATTCCATCAAGCATGGAATCAAATTTACCATTGATAGAGAGATCAAGTCTTTTGATTAAAGAAGAAGATAAATTATTATCAATTGCAGATTGCATATCAATTTTATTAGCTATTAAAATTTTATCCTTTGCCTGTAGGAGACCATCTCTTATCATGTGTAAAGCGTGGGATCGTTCCTCATTAGAAAGAGTCTTGAGAACGGTGGATGCCAAATGGGCATTTCTCGCAATTTCTTCAGCCATTAGATGGGTTTACTGGAGTTTGATTACTGATAAAATTCAAGGTAACCCAGAATTTCATTCATTCTCCAGGACAATTACGGAAATTTTCTGTGAAGGTCTCAAATTTTTAGCTCCAACCTCAAAATGGATGGAAGTGTGGATGACTAACTGAAGAGAAAAAAAAGAGAAAAAGAGAAAAAGAAAAAAAAAAAAAATTAAATTTGGAGGCTGAAAATTCCGGTGGCGGAGAAATTGCATTTCGGCACGGAATTTCCCGCGCGCCTGCCGCATTGGGCCACCTGCCGCATTGGGAAGGGTAATGGCCAGATTCTCCGTCGTCTGACGCTACTGATAATTTGTGGTGCATTTTCTGCTTATCTGGGAGAACTCGGATCCACTGGCTGCCGCAATTTATAAATGGGAGTCATCTCCCGGTTATAAATTATTTAAAAACTTTTCCTTTTTGCCCTTGCTTGCTTCTTCTTTCCTTCCCTAGTTTCCTCTACTTTATTCTTCCTTGCTTTTGTTTTCCTGTTTACAAGATTAATCGCTCGCTGAATTACTCTAACTACTATTCACCACAATAATGCAATTCTCTAAAATCTGTGTCTCATTAGCTGCAATTTCTGCAGTCCAAGCTGCTTCCAACGACTCCATTAACTCCACCTCAGTTTCCACTGCAGGTGCTCCAGCTACTGCTCTTGGTTCCGTTGCTTTAGGTGCTGCTGCAGCTGCTGCATTTGCTTTGTTATAAGTGTATTGAAACTGGTAGATTATACATCAATAATTACCTTGGTCATCATCCATTATTAAATTTTACCTCATTTACAACTAATTTCATCTATTGAAGCATTCTTCAACCCATTCTTAGTTTTATTACTATTACCAGATTCAATTTTTTTATTTTATTCTTTTTTTCATTTAACTTCAAGTATGTTTTCCTTTACACCATATGTTATATTTGTTAACTTTCTTATTGTATAATTTACCTTTCTATAAATATTAATTAAAAAAGCTGCGGCAAAAAAAAAAAAAAATTTTTCTTATCGCAAATTGGTTATCACAAACGAGACTTGTGATGAGCAGTATTTTCAGCCCAATTTACGAGAGGCTGTTCAAATTAGACGAAAGCCAACTTATACTATGCAAATTTAAGAATGTACAAAATGTCCAGTAAATAGTACTCAGTAAATAGTACCTAGTTCAATGTACAATAAATGTACACATGTACATATGTATTAATGCTTCCCTCGTGAAAAGTGAAAATTTCTATTGGGCGGTTTCTGCCGTCCCGGACATTGAGCCTCGCTGCCCAAATAGACCAGAGCCGGGCCCAGACCGCGAGTCTCGAACTTTCTCGAAAACCTTAACTAACATCCGCCATCGGAAATTTTGGGGGCAATTTGTGTCCCCAAAACGGAAATCGCTGGATTACGTAATAATAACATCAATTATCTGTACACCGATACAATTGAAACAGTTTGAGACTGCTAGGTAGCATCTTATCACAGTATTCACCTATTATATGTTTTCATTGTTTGGACATACTAATATATATTGTCCATTGGCATATCATGTGTATTTAAGTTACTTTGTATTGTCAGCTTTTATATCTAGAGACCTACTATAAAAAGTGATGATCCAAGAAAACTACAAAAAACTACAAAAAACTACAAAACGAGCCAACAATTATGCTAAACTTGAGTTTAAAGTATGAGGTTGATCATATATCTAAGTAGTGGTAAATATCAAATACATGTACGGGATAACAGTATCAGAGAAGAATAGAAAAGCGATGCAGACCGCGACGCGTCGACATAGTCATTAAGTATACATGACCACACACATATATATAGAGAGCTCAATAAGCTGGTTTACAATTCATCCTTTGCAATACCGTCAACGGCAACTAGCTCAGTTTCAAAAACTAAGGTAGCATCCGGTGGAATGACACCACCTGCACCTCTTTTACCATAAGCCATATCTGATGGAATAATCAATTTACGACGTTCTCCCACACACATTTCCAATAATCCTTCATCCCAACCTTTGATAACTTGTCCCACACCTAATTTAAACTTGATTGGTTGTTTTCTACCCAATGAAGAATCGAAAACCATACCGTCTTCTAATGAACCTGTATAATGAACTGAAATCATATCTCCAACTTGGGTACGATATTTACAATCTTCAATTTCTTTGTTGACAATTATTTGTAAATGATCATTATCACTTACAACATCAATCGCATTGGCAATTGCATTAAATGCAACAAAACCACCTAAAATAGAACTAATCTTCATTATTGTTTAAGAGAAGGATGTCTTTGCCATAAGACAAAAAAGAAAAAATGAATACGTTTACAAAAATGATAGCATTTTGTTCAAAATTACAAACGCGAGAATTGTAAATCTATATTAATGTCTAAATTTATTATTAAAGTTACACAAAACTTTGTTTTATAGTGTTTTCTTTTTGTCTCGTAAAACAATATGAATACGTCCGATCGATTGTCCAACGATGCCATTCTTGGTTTAGATATTGATTCAAATATCAGTATCAACCATCCTAGTATTGATATTATACCAAATAATTTCAATAACCCATCAAATACCTCGCAAACACGTAAACGTAAGGGTGATAGATTAACTTCCATTGAGTTATTCAGCGGTAAAGGAATACCAAAACTACGTGAAGATTTTCAAAAATTTAAATTCTTAACAAAGAAAGATAAACAAATTCAAAATAAATATGGTAAAAATAAATTATTAAGATCAAATAATATTAATTATGGTGAACCACATCATTATGAAAATTTATCAAGAATTTTGCAAATGTATCAAAGTTGGGGTCATCAACTAACTCCTCATTTGAAATTTGATAGATTTATTGATAATTTATCGAGAAGTATAGAAGACACGGATACTAAACATTGGTTAAGGGGTGAAATACGTGAAGAAATGAGACTAAAAATGGAAAAGGAAAATAATATAGATATACCTCCATCATCATCAACGATACCGGTCACGGTTTCAAATTTTGCTTCTATGAATACAGAAAATGCCGATGTACAAGAGGAAGCATGGCCGGAATTATTTGGAGGGGAACCAAATGTCACTAATAACAGCACTATAGCACCTGTAATTGATGATACCGATGTGAATATCGATATTACACAGTATAAGCAAACATCTCTATTTTCAGTTATTCAACATACATCTTCCCAACAGATTTCGTCGGAGGATATCTTGCCAGAAGAAGATATCTTACAAAATGAAAATGATAATGCAACCAATGAGAATGAAGATGATGCATATGCCGCATTGTACGAAGTAGATGACGGATTACAAGATATCTTAAGTGATGACGAATATAAAGGTGGTAACAAGGATAATACTAATACTAATAATAATAATAACAATTCACAAATGATGTTCAGTCAATATTTGGCATCAGATACACAATCACAAACAAATGTCGCACCGGCTTCACCTGTACCGGCATCTTCTCCTCAACCACCGTCTGACGACGAGTTTTCTGACGACGATGCTATTTTTGCCGCTATATAATGCCAGCCAGTAACTGTATATTAAATGTGTATTGCAACAAGTAAAACAAAATGACCGGAGGCTCAGCTTTTTTTTTGGTTTCCCATAATTTACAAAAAACTATCAAAATACTTCATTGGATTACTTTTTCTTGCAGTGTCTACCGTTTATCTCTTTTAAAAAAAATTACTACAGTTGTTGCTGCACATATGTGTGCTCATTCCTTTTACTTGTACAGTTGCTTTAATATGGGGCACTGTGTTCTTGATAATATAGATACCCAATCCGCCTACAAATAGGGGCAAGAATCTCATGTGTTGTTCTTCCTATATGCAATTTTCTTTATTATAGGAATATAACCCATCCATTGATTAAAGCTGAATTCTGTAAATAAATTAACTTCAATTCAGAGGCAACAATTTAACCAGTTATTGTGGAAAAACGATATTTTTGTGCGTCGATGGGACGACGGAGATTGAGTTTTATGATTTTCAAAAATTCTCGAAATTTCCTATGCTGTCAGTGAGAGTCAATTGGATTTAATGAGTTCCAACTATTTCAAAAAAAAACACTACAGGTTGGAGCCGTAGGTTCTACGATTTCAATTGTGATAATTAATTGTTGAAATCTAGATTGACTGATCGCATTCAACCAAATAACAAACCTATTATACTTTTCAGCTTCAATGGTTGCAACACGCCATGGTTCTCCAAGTACGCCTACTTCAAGATTCACACGTCGGACACGTTATTCATCCGCAATAGACGATGAGAACAACGATGAAGAATTTACTAATGATAATGACGATAATTTAGAAAATGATGAAATAAATGATGAACCATCTGAAGAATATGAAGATGATATTCATGATGATGATGTAAAAGGGAAATCAGAAATTTATGCAGAAGAAGAAGATGATGATCATCCACATCAAACAAACGATAACGATAACGATGCTGATGAGGATATAGATGATGATATTGATTCTAGACCCCATAGAACGCGTAGACACAAAAACATCAATTACAATGAAGACAGTTATTTGAAGGCATTGGATGAAGAAGTTAAAGATGAGGAGGAAGAAGAAAAGAAATCACGTCGAACTTCAACTTATGCTAATCAAAATCATTATAAAGTTGAAGATGAATATGAAGATGACGACGAAGATGATTACGTTGTACGTACTAAAAAACGAACAAGTTTGAGAAGCAAAAGAGCACAGCGACATGCTGATGACGATGATGACTACGATTTTAATGGTGACGCGATCGATACTAAGGTTGATGATGACGAATTTGTTGCATCCGAGGACGACGAAGATGATGACGAAGATATAAATGGTTACAAACGAAATATTAAAAGACAACGACAAAACAACTTTGTAGTGAACGATGATTATGAAGCAGATGAAAATGATTATGCATACGATTCCAAAAAATCCACACGGAGATCAACCAGAAGTTCAGCAAACTATCAACATAGTAATAGAAGAAGCAGGAATGGGCATATACGTTCAGGAAAGTGGCAAGATCTGTTAGATGCCTCAGTGAACGAAAATTCCGATAAACCTGTTACGTTGGAAGATGAGTTGAAAGATTTGCAAAATGATTCACCCCTGAATTCCCCAAAGAGAAATTTGAGAAATCGTAAAGAAGTGAACTACACGCTACCACCACCATACCTATCGGAAGCTCAATTAGAAGAATTGGATAACGGTACACAAATAGAAACAAGCCCAAGAAAGGGACGTAACTCTGGCAGATATGGTGGATCAAGTAACAACGTTTCAAATATTCGTAGATTATATTCAACTGTTGGTCCTTTTGGTGGTAGTGATGTTCATTCATTATTTCAGTCAAATGCGGCTCCAAGTGGATTGGCGATCTTGGCAAATGCAGAATCCAGTGATTCTGATGATGAAAATGATCTTATAAAACCAACAGATCCAAATGACACAAATATAATTTTGACATCAACCAATCCAAATATCAATTCGAATGATAAAAAGAAAAATACCTTAGCAGATACTGATCCGCTTGGAATAGATACAAATATTGACTTTTCAGTGGTTGGTGGGTTAAATAACTATATCAATCAATTGAAGGAAATGATCACTTTACCATTGTTATATCCTGAAGTTTATTCTAAATTCCATATAACTCCACCAAGAGGGGTTTTATTTCATGGTCCACCCGGTACAGGTAAAACATTGATGGCTAGAGCATTATCATCATCATGCTCATCACAGAATAAAAAAATTACTTTTTTCATGCGTAAAGGTGCTGATTGTTTGTCCAAATGGGTTGGTGAAGCAGAACGTCATTTAAGACTTTTATTTGAAGAAGCAAAGCAACAGCAACCTTCTATTATCTTTTTTGATGAAATTGATGGTTTAGCACCTGTGAGATCATCCAAACAAGAACAGATCCATGCATCCATTGTTTCCACATTATTAGCATTGATGGATGGTATGGATAATCGAGGACAGGTTATTATTATTGGTGCAACCAATAGACCCGATTCGATTGATCCAGCATTACGTCGTCCTGGTAGATTTGATAGAGAGTTTTATTTCCCATTACCCGATCTAAATGCACGTAAAGAAATTTTGAATATTCATATGAGGAAATGGGAAGATAAATTGAGTGATGAGTTCATTGAAGAATTGGCGAACTTGACTAAAGGTTATGGTGGTGCGGATTTACGTGCTTTGTGTACTGAATCGGCTTTAAACAGTATTCAAAGAACGTATCCACAAATCTATGATAGTAATGAGAAGTTGAAAATTAATTTATCAAAGATTAAACCAATTTCAAGTGATTTTACCAAAGCTTTACAGAAAATCGTACCAAGTAGTGCAAGATCGATCAATAATATTTTTGAACCTTTACCTGAATCAATTAAACCATTGTTGAATGATCAATTTTTAGAAATAGTCGATAAATTGAATGATTTGATACCAAACGAAAAAGAGTTAACATTATTAGAAGAATCAAAATATGAAAATCTAAATAATAGTTTTAAATCACAACAAGTCATCAAGAATTTTAATTCAATGAGAGTTTTCAAGCCTAGAGTTGGTTTATTTGGACTAAAATCACAAGGGCTCAAGTATTTGAGTAATTCAATTTTGAATAAACTAGAAGGTTTTACAATTCAAATATTGGATTTAGGTAAAATATTTAGTGATTCAAGTATAAGTGTTGAAAATCTATGTATTCAGTTATTCTCTGAATTGAAGAGACATAAACCAAGTATTTTGTTTATTCCTGATACACTTGGATTTTTATCAACGATCAATGAATCATTGAAATCCACAATTAGATATTTAATTAGAAACATCAATAACAATGATAAAATATTAATTTATTGTGAATTAGAATCCAGCAATAAAGATGATAATTTGGATGATTATTTAGATGAAATTGAAGAAATTTTTGAAATTAGTGAAGAAAACATTATAAGAGTGAGAGATCCAAATTTAACAGAACGTCAAGATTTTTTTAAAAAATTTTGGAATTCTATTTATTTCACCCCAAATGAATATAACGATATCAAAATCAGACCTAAACGTAAAGAAATCCAACTTGAAGTTGTTAAAGATGATACTGCAAATGAAGAAGCTAAAAATAAATTAGATAAGGAAAATATTGCCAGGACTGAAAAAGAATTAGCCAAGAATGATATGAGATTGAAAAATACTTTGAAGGTTAAATTATCAGGATTATTAGATATTTTCAAAGTACGTTATAAAAGGTTTAAGAAACCGATCATTGAAGATTCTTTGTTGATTCATTTATTTGAAGAGAATTGTAATGAAGAAAGTAATTATCAAATCAAAGAAGATAAAATTTTAGAAATCTCAACTAATAGATTATATTATAATATGGATTTAGAAGTTATTGAAGAAAGATTATGGAATGGATATTATAGTGAACCAAAACAGTTTTTACATGATTTAAATTTGATTTTAAAAGATGCGGATTTATCAAATGAAAAGGATAGAATATTAAAGGCTAATGAAATGTATGCACATGCAGTTGTTGGAGTTGAAGAAATCGAGGTTCAGTTCCCGTTATTAGCCAAAGAGTGGAAAGATGTAAGTAAAAGAGAGAAACAAAGGAAACAGGAATATTTGGCCAAAATCAAGGAAATGAAAGAAAAGGAAAAGGAGAACGAAGAAGCAGCGACCACACCAGTAAGAGAGCATGAGACGAATGGTGACATTTTAAACGGCGATGAAAAGATAATTGAAGAAGATGGAGCAGATGCAGAAATGATAGATAATACTCCGAATGTGGAACAGATGCAAACTCAATCACAATTACAACCTGGACAAGAGTTGGAACATTCGGGTGATGTTAATGATGTCGAAGCAGTCACTGTTGAACCAGTTGAATTGAAAGAGCCAGTCGAGAAAATTGAAATTGAGAAAAAAGTAGAGGATCTAAAAGATGTTTCTGACGATGTTGTCGAAGTGGAAAAAGTCAATGAAATAGAAGATGAAGAAGAGGATTTTGTTCCTGAAATTCAAAGCAATTTGATCAATGATGCGAAGCTGAAAGAGTTAGAGAACTTACTACTAACCAAGAGTGAAGGATATCAAGTCAATAAATTAGAGAGGATTAATGGGAAGCTATGCAACATTGTTTGGGAACATCGTTTATCATTGGACAAGTCCCAACTTCTTAGCGAATTGGAGAATTATATTGTGAACAATGTGTAAAACTAACGGTTTAGAACTATAATATGTAATATTTAAAAAAAAAATAATGTTAATTTTCTTATCCAGATGCGATGTTTAATTTTTTTTTTTTTTTTTTTTTTCAAATTCTACATTTTTTTTCATTATCGGTTGATACAATTTACTTAGTTTATAACGAATACCAGCAAATGTCAAAATACAAGGAAATCAAAGCCAAAGAGCAACTGCAACTTCAACTACAGGCAAGATTCACCCAACTTGATCAGACTGTCCTCTCGTGGCTCAACACCACCGATACTCCTCAAACGACCGATTCTACCACTGCTGACAAAAGTTCAGTTTCTACAGAGTTTGGCAACTTACAAGTGGTTCCTGGAGGTGCTGGAATCGATTTGGAGGAGGCGAATGGGGATGATAAATCCAATGCGCCTGCTCGTGTCACCATCAATGACTTTCTTGAAGGGACTACTACTAAAAAACGGGCCTCTAAACCTGATCCTAACCGAGTATCCAAAAACGTTGCAGGCGCGTCGAAGTTTGGGTCAGCTTCTACATCAAGTTCTGCATCGCTACGAGCTTTGAACAACAAATTGAGAAATGACAATCGCCGACGCGCCGATGTTTCCAAACCAGAGGCTCGGAAAACCACGCCCGCTCGGAATTTCCAACGTGCCGGAGATAGCGAGGATTCTGACGACGAATCCGAAGATTCCGAAGCGGGAAAGCACAAAAGAATAGCCAAGAAGAAAACTAGTGGGAAACGGCCATTTTAACAATGCCGATACATCGAAGGTTAAAAATTTGTTCGACTTTTTCGCAAATCCCGACCTGAAGGGACCGTTTAGTTGGTGTTTCCCTTTGGGTCCCTATAAATTGTAAACTTGAGTTATTATACAGATTATAAATTCTTTTTTTACAAATGTGTGTTGTTACATAAAATTCAATTATTTCGATTGTTCTTCACTCGTCAGTTGTCAAAAGGCTGGATATTTTGATGCTTTTCTCACGAGTATCCATACTTGAATCTTCGTCAGTGTTTATCTTATCTTCAGTTTTATTTTCAGTAACTGTGCTCAATGAACTTGAACTCGATTTTGTATCATCTTCCTTTTCTAATTCTCCTTTAAAACGTTTGTTATGTTCCCCCCTTTCTTCCCTCTCCACTTTCCCTCCTCTTGCGGTTTTTTCATCATTTACAACAGTCTTTAATGATGAGCTCAATGGTATATTTAATGGGATACTTGGAATCCCAGGTATTGTAGCAATTGATGGTAATCTCGTAACATGTTCATCATTAGTGGATATAGACGATAAACTAGGCCTCATAAAACTATTAGTTGATGCAATGGATGAAATAGAGTTTGATCCCAATGAAAATATAGAATTATTCCCTGAAATAGATGTAGATGATGAAGGTTGATGTAAATCAAAGATTGATGGCCGAAATTGTCCAACAATTGATGAATTCATTGATGAATTTCTAGAAAATTGAAATCTGCTACTATTAGATGTATTCATTGATATACTATCATTTAATCTCTTATTATTAGAAGCAGTTGTACTAATTGATGATTGACTTGATATTGATGATATAGATGGTAAATTATTATTATGATTATTACTATTATTATGTTGTTGCTGTTGTTGTTGTTGTTGTTGGTGTTGATGATGTAATGGTGAAATTGGAGAATATGACAGAGGAGACTTGACTCTCTCAGAGCCAATTGAAGTATTTGGAATTGAACTACATGGATCAATAAACACATATGGCAATCGTTGTTTAGATTCTTGAGAAAAAAAGTTCTGTCTATATGTGACTGGTGATAATCTATTGTTTGGGGAAAATGATCTTGTTGGTATGACATTGATAGTCCTGGCTGGTGATTTTTCTTGACCAAACGGATCTCTTAGCGATTTAGGCGTTGGTGCTCGAAAATCTTTATCATTTTCTTGTTTGAGATTGTTTTCCTCGTGATCATTTCCATTTCCATTTCCATTTCCATTTTCTTCTTCATTTTTGTTTCCATTTTCTTCTTTAAGTTTAGTTTCACTTTCTTCTTCATTTTCTTCTTCATTTTTGTTTTCATTTTTAGTTTCATTTTTAGTTTCACTTCCATTTTCTTCGCTTGTATTTTTACTTTTATCTACTGATTCTGGTTTTTCAATTATTTCTTGTTGTTTTTCATCCTCATCACTTTGGAAACTCCTACTTCTCTTCCTGGAACATTCAGATCCCTCAACAGCAGAATTATCCTCCGTTACATAAACTGGATTGTAAATGATTCTTCCATTATTATGTATATTTGGAACGTTATAGTCATTCCTATTTTTAATATTTATAATATCATGTTCAATATTGGCTGTCGAAGTCATTGAATTTGATAAATCTGAAACTGAATTTTGAGAATGTAAATTAAGATTTTGTTGTGAGTCACCTGAACTTCTCCTTGAATTAGCTCTTCTTCTGATTAAATAAAGAGAATTTTCACAATCTTTTTTAAACGTATCAGTTGTATGTCTGAATTCCCAAATTGAATGATTTGGTTCATCTGAATTTTTATTTGAATTTTCATTATTATTTTCACATACTTTATGAAAACCATACATATGAAGTTGACGAACAAATGAAGCAACATTTCCATGTTTAAAATATTTAGTTAAACAAGTAGCAAATTCTGTACCAGGTAATAGGGCAAATGTAACATCATCATTTTGATATAATCTACTCCACCAAATCAGATGAGATAATGATGGATCATGTAGCATTGAATACAATTTTAAAACAAATGCTGAAACTTTTTTATTTTTCGATTTGATTATAGAATTGGAAGATTTCCTACCAGGTTTATCATTATTTATTAGTTGAATTTGTTGAACGTTGTTACTATATTGAGGATGGTTCATTTGAGGGTGCATATAGGGATTATTCATAGTAGTTTCTTGTTGATATTGCTGATATTGTTGATATTGCTGGAATTGCTGATATTGCTGCATTTGTGAATGTTGCTGTTGCTGTTGCTGAATTATTTCATTAGTGTAATGACCATTACTATTTATGTTAGTTTCCATATCTTGTTGCTGTGGCCGCTGTTGTTGCTGTTGTTGTTGCTGTTGTTGCTGTTGTTGTTGCTGTTGTTGTTGCTGTTGTTGTTGCTGTTGATGATGATGTTGTTGCTGATGTTGTTGTTGTTGCTGCTGCTGCTGCTGCTGCTGGTTATGGTACTGCATTTGCATTTGATAGCGTTGCATCTGTTGCATTTGATGAAAATGATACTCGTTCGGATGTTGGTTATCCTGATAAGAGGAACCATTTGATTGAAGAGTCATTCCCTGATGACGATGGTTCATAATTGCCATCTGCGGCATGTAACTGGGATTGGGATAGTAAATCTGATTGGCTTGAGGCTCCCCGTTTAAAGACTGAGATATGTACGGTGTCGGTTCCAAAGTCTGTGCCTGTTCTGAAGAGATTGCAGTGTTGTTCATGTTATTCATATTGGACATATTCATATTGGAAATATTAATATTGTTCATATTCATATTCATATTGCTGCTGTTGCTGTTGTTCATAGACATACTTCGATTCATATTGCCCATGTTCATATTACTGTTCATACTCATATTGATGACACAGTCCGTCTATGTTGATGAAAACGCCGTTGTACCGCTACAAATCCCCGTTGTTGACCCACAGTAATGATACACCGGTCGTTGACAATGCAGAGAACAATAGTTGCCCAGGGAAGAACGACGCCACGGAAGCAGAAAAAATGCGTTTCTTTTTTTTTTCTCTGCGATCCACACCAAGAATTTGGGTCCCCTCCTCTCTCGGCGCAACCTTATTTTAGTAAGCTGGTGACTATTAAAGTTATGTTCTTAACTGCTTATATTCTTATATTTTTATATTTTTTATATTTTTATTTACTTAATCGTAATATTATCGTTACTTAGTATTTGTCCTCACGAACAAGGAGTCTTCCACTCAACATATCGTTTACAACAGAAACTCCGTCCCAATGCACAGTCTTACCTCTCCGACGCGCCACATCAGTTTCTGCACCCCAGATCTCATCAATGTTCTTGAAGTACACCTTCGAACCTTGCATTGCACACAAAACAGCATTGTAGTTCGTATTTGAGACATGCACTTTCTTACCATGCTTATAGAAATATTTGAGACTCTTCTCAGCTTTGTAAAACCCGTCGCTTTCACCTTCAACTCCACATCCATCGTTGAATTTCTCAACTGTTTCTCTCATTTCAAAATTATTCTTTTCAATAAACTCACATGCCTTGATTGCAAATCTAACACCATACATTCTATCCATACTACTAGGAATCTTACCTTGTTGAACATGACCAGGAATAGCCGTACGACTTTCAAATTTACCATTAGCATTCTCTTCAATTATGTCAGCAATCAATTCAGTAGTATAAACTTTACTTGCCTTTTCATTTCTAATGAAAATTTTACCAGATCTTTGGTCTCCTTTATCATTTGCAAAAGTTTTCTCCAATAATTCTAAATCTTCTTCAATACTATTCAATGAAATTTTATTCTCTGGTGTATATACAGCCAATGCACCAGTGACAAGTCCACAATAGGATGCAATGAATCCACAATTACCACCTTGAACTTCAATAACGAAAACTCTACGTCTTGATGATGATGCACTTTGTTTAACTGCATCACAATAATTCACCAAAATGTTTAAACATGTATCCGATCCTAATGAATATTCAGTACCTGGAACATTGTTAGAAACAGTACTTGGTAAACAAACAATTGGCATATTGAAAATTGGATATTGTTCTCTAGCATCCTTTAATTCCTTTAATGCTTGATATCCTTCAAATCCTCCGATTATAATCAATCCATCAATGTTTTTGTTTTGTAAATGAAATGAAATTGATCCAAAATCAGCTGATGGTAATGTACGATTAGTACCTAAAACTGATCCACCTAAATTGTGCCATTCTTCAACATCAATCCAACTCAATTCCTTCATTGAACCATGTCTAATTAAACCACTAAACCCATTTTCAATACCATATGCTTTATGACCTCTAGATAATAAATATAATGCAATAGCTCTAGTCGCACAATTTAATGCTGCAGTTGGTGCACCAACATGAATAATACCAACATTCAATCTTTTTTCAACAGGCAAAAGCTTACTACCATCATCATCTCTAGAAATTGTCATAAAATTATCATAATATTCTTTAAATGTTGAATCACGATATTTAATAGCTTCATCAAATTTCTTTTCATGGATACATTTGGCAATATATTTGGTTTTAGCAACTGCATCAACTAATGGAACTCTAACAATTCTATTATTTTGAATGGAAATCATTGGTGATGGTGTTGTTGGTGTATTTTCTAAAACTGCATTGATTGCTTCAACACCTTGCATCGTTGATAAAAATCTATCAAATGCAACTGCTGTACCACCTCTTTGAACATGTCCCAAAGTAGTAATTCTAGTATCTAATCCAATTTCAACTAAACAATCTTTAACTTCTTCAGATGTAATTTTATTCAATTCATTATCAATTGCACCTTCACAGACAATAACAGTGGTCTTTCTTCTACCCTTTTCCTTATGTCTTTTACAAATATCTTTCAATTCATCTTTCCATGTTAAACTATTTGGTGGTATTTCAGGTAAAAATGAATAATCTGCACCACAACAAATACCTGCCATTAATGCTAACCATCCACAATTTCTACCCATAACTTCAACAACAAAGGCTCTTGAATGGGATGAAGCAGTTGAATCGATATAATCAACCATTTCACATATTCTTTCTAATGAAGAGAATGCACCAATTGTAGTATCAGTTAATGACATATCATTATCAATTGATCCAACTAATCCAACAATTGTTAAATTCTTATAATTTTCACATTGTTTATTGGTTAAAATTTTCTTTTCAATTATTTCTTCAACTAATGATGGCCATTCACTTCTAAATAAATCAGCACCTGTTAATGAACCATCACCACCACAAACAACTAATGCATCAATACCTTTTAAAATCATATTTTTTGCTGCTAATAATCTACCTTCACGTTCTTTAAATTCCATACATCTTGCAGTACCAATCAATGTACCACCAAGAGATAACCAACCTCTAACATCACCCCATTCTAACTTTTTCAATAAATCACCTCCTTTGACTAATCCTGAATAACCTTCATAACAACCAAACACTTCACAATTAAGATAAATACCTGCTCTGACAACACTACGAACAACAGCACACATACCTTGGGAATCACCACCAGATGTTAAAACTGCAATTCTTTTCTTCTTTGGAGTGGCAAAAAGAGAAGTCATTTCACCCTTTTCTTCCTTTAATGATTCAATTTTATCAACACTAATAAAATAATCATCTCTTGAATTGATTGTAATGATTTCATTTTGAATATTAACATGATTGGTAAAACCAACCAAATTTCCAACAGGATCTTCAATAAAAAATGAAACAATATTTGATTCATTTAATGATGGTTTAATAAGTGGGATATTCTCACTTTCAGCGATTGATTTAACAATATCTAAAGAATATGTCAACATGACAATTTTACCAGGTAATTCCATATTTTTATTAACATCATGAGAAACCAATCTAATTTTCAAAACAATACTTTTATTTAATTTACCCTTTGCATTAATCAATTCCGGGTGTAAATATTCAATTGTCTCTTGAAATGGAATGATATTTGATTTACCCCTAGCTTTACCATTACTGGTTCTGCTAATTGGGAAAACTTCCATCCAACATTCTTTACGAGAATCTGTAGAAACACCAGGATTGACAAATTCTGCATTATTTTCTCTTGCAAATGTTTGCATAATTGTAAATCCGAATTTCTTGTAAAATGCAATTAAAGCATTATACTCTGCGCTTTTGGTCACTGTAAAGGACGCATAACACACGTCCCCAACGAGTTCTTTGTCACTCTGCATATTGATAGACTCAATTGTAGCCCTTTTTTATTACCTCCTTTAAAAAGAAACACTGTAAACTCTCACTTTGTAATTGCATAATCAATTTAATTACATCACCTATGTCTTCTCGCGAATTTAAATACCAAAATTTGACATGATCACCACATGACATCCCGGGTCGTTTTCTTCCACCGCGGACCGAATGCAGGCCATTGAAATATCACGCTTGTAGAAACAAAACACCGGGCGGTACATTTACTGGGCCTGGGGGGTTACTTAGGGGGTGGTTTTCTGTTGGTGTTGTGATTTTTTCTCTTTTCTCATTTCACTTTTCACTTTTCAGTTGATGATCTTACTACTCCGGATTGTTGATTGATGATTCGTGATTTGTGATTCTTCCGTAATGGATGTTTTTTTCCGTTTTTTTCGTTTTTTTTTTGTTTTTTTTTTACCCTGCCGATATGATGTATGTGTTTCTGCGATCCACATTAAAGTTTATATAAAAAAAAATAATGGTACGAGAAATAGTTTATATTGTTATGACAAAATATAAGTTTCAAAGAAGAATACATAAATACAACTGAAATCAATCCTTTCCGAACAAGAATTGGTACATTTGTTCCATCCATCTATTGAATTTCCCCTTCTTCTTGTAAACCAGTCTCTGCTTTTCAAGTAACTTTTCATGAATTTCAACTTCTTCAATACCAGTCACTAAATCCACATTTGATGGATCCCATTTATATTTAGTTTTTTTGATTAATTTCCATGCAATGAAAATGAAAATATCAACAAAACACATCATATATGAGAATAAAAATGTGTCTCTATCCCAGTTGCCTGGTAAGAAAACAGTATAACCTTGTAACCAAACCATTATAAAAACAATGACTAAAGTAACAGCACATGCCCAAGGTTGAAACCATGATTTAAATGTAAATTTGGATCTATCAATTCCTTGCTTTAAAACGGCCCTTCTAAAATGTAAATAAGTGAATAAAATAACACAATAATTAATTAATTGTGATGCAGTAATTAAATTGATAATCCAGTTTAAAACAGTGTTTGCATTTTCATTTAATTGTAAAAATCCAAGACAACCCCAACAAAGTGATAATAAAACTGCAAATATTGGAACACCTTGATTATTACAATAACTGAAAACTTTTGGGGCTCTACCTTGAATTGATAAACCATATAATGTTCTTGATGAACAAAATGTATAAGAATTACCTGCACTAAAACATGAAGTAATCAACATAACATTTAAAATACTTGGTAAAATTTTTATACCCATATTATGCATTGCAATGGTATATGGTGAAGAACCTGCACCTGGTTTACCTTCCGCAATTGCATTCAGCAATAATGGATCTCTTGCATTACATAAAATACCAACACATAATGCACCACCAATAAAAAAAGTTGTTAATCTGAAGAAAACTCCTTTGAAAGCATTTGGTAAAACTTTACGAGGATTAATACATTCCCCAGCAGCCATACTTAAATATTCAGGACCTGCAATCATATAAGAAGCATTAATAAGACATGAAAGGAAACCTTGAAATCTACCTAATGAACCAAGATTATAATATTCCAACATAATAGGTGTATGTTTCCAATTGGTAAAACCAAAAGCATTATGATCAGGATTACCACCAACCATTGTAATAAAAGTAAAAAACATCAAACCTATTGCCAATAAGACTTTACCAATACATAACCAAAATTCAGCTTCACCATAAAATCTAACAGCTGCAACATTAATGAAAAAATAAGCAACTAATTCAGCAGCTAGAGGTATTGCTGGAGAAAAATTATCAGTCCAAAAATGAATTAAAGTATTGAATAGTGTTAATTCAAATGGAATCAAAGCGCATTCTAACACCCAAAAATTCCAACTTGCCATAACACCAAATGCTTCATCAACAAATCTTTCAGCAAATATACAAAATGGAGCACCTTTAATTGGCAAATAACAAACCATTTCAGCACAGCAACAAGTAATTTCCAAAATAGGCAAACACCAGATTGAAAATCCCAATAATAGGGAAAGACAACCACCACTTTTCAAAGCTGTACCAATATTGACAAATAATGAAACACCAATAGTACCACCAATTGCAATCAATTCAATCTGTCTACGTTTCAATTTTCTATGAGTATGACCTTGTTCATATTGCATATATTTTATTGTTGCTGAATTAATATCTGTATTCTTGGATGAAATATCAGAATCTTCCATAAAATCTAAAGGTTGAGCCTTTTTTTCTAAATCATAAGTCTCTTTATTTTGTAAATCTTCATTTGTAAAATCACCATTGTCAAAACAATCTGCATATTCTAAAACGCCTGTATTGGAAGGTGAATCTGATGAGTTTGAAATGTTGAAACTGTTACTATTGATATTTTTATCTGGCCGGAAGGTTTCAGCTTGAGCATTTAAACAATACTCATCGGCGGTACGGTCGTGCACCACGGGAGACACGGGGACAAAAGTGTCTTTCAAAAGCTTCACTAAAGGGTTCATTGGCATGCTATCTTCGATAGACAACAAGAGAAATCAGATATTGGAATGACCAAACAAGTATGTAGATGTACTTATACATAATATAAATATAAATGTAATGGATGTGATTGCTTCAGTGGCAGGCAGAACAAACAATTGCAAATTTTCGCAAATGGTGATGAGCCGTCACTAAAATCGCAAAAAGGGCAAAAAAAAAAAGGGCAAAAAGGCCGAAAAAGGCAAAATTGCGGGGGGGAACGGAGAGAGGGAAGGGGCTAACAAAGGCCGCCCCGCCAAGTTTTGCCAGACAATTGCACTAGCCGCCCTCGGCTCATCGGAAGGCCGGGCGGGACCCCTATTTTTTTTCGCTGGTTTCACTGGTTTCACAGGTTTCACTGGGTGTGTTGCTGGTGTCGGAACCGGGCGAGAAATCCACGCTTTCGCCGGCTCGTGGACGCGGACTCCGCAGAAGTGGCTGAGGTGGTCGATGTGGCTGAGGTGGCCGACGTGGCTGGTGCTAATGCTGCGGCTGCAACTGCCACTGCAATTGCGGCGGGTGCTGTAACTGCAATAGGTGTTGCAGCATAAGATACAGGTGTTGCAACAGGTGCTGGTGATGGTGCCGATGCTGATGCTGGTGCTGATGCAGGTGCTTCCTTTTTGGCTGCCTTTTCCTGTTTCAGTTCCCGTGGCGGTGCAACTTCTTTTTCGGCTGCTTCCTGTTGCAACACATCATCACCCTCGTTGCGGCGTAGCAGCTTCAACAACTGTAATACATGCAATGACCTTAGAAGGAGTTTATTATCATTCACAAGAGCTCCCATTTCAACAAACAATTCAAGAACACTCTCTGAAAGCTTTGTATTCAAAATATTCTCATCCGTCAGCATCTCTCGAAATGTTGGCCATTCTCTTCTTTTATACTTCCCGTGTCGTTTCTTTCCATCTTCACCCTCTTTATTTTTATCACCCATTTGAAATTTATGTGTGAAAATACCTTCACTGTGGTTATTTCTATTAGTATTACCCCCCGTTTCATCGTTATCACTGTCGTCACTCGTGTAGTAACCTAAATCATCCAACACACCTGTCGTGAATGCAATATCTTCACTTCCTTCACTGTCGTATTCATCAGATTCACTATTTCCATTTCTTAAATAATTTCTATTCATATCAGCATTCTCCGAATCAGGAATCTCTAATGGATCAATATCTTCGTTGATTGGACATCGCACATTATTACTCAAATTGCTATTACTATGATTTTGATGATTTCCAAATTTGTTATTTTGATTATGATCATAACTATCACCATCACTAATCTCATCATCTTCATTAACAACTTTCGTTTCTTCTTCAACTTTTATATCACTTCCAATAGTACTACCTGAATCTCTTCTACTATTATTCGCCGCTTCAACCAATAATTTCCAATCCATTGCAACATCATCACTGCCAGTAACATCCATTATATTGTAAATTTCATCATTGATCTCATCTTCATCTTCATAATTACTTTCAATTTTCAATATCAAAAGTGATTTTAATTTAGACTCAATTATACCCAAAACAACAAACATCAATTCCAGAATCATATCATATAACAATGGAATACTCAATTGTTTACTACATATCAATGTTTCCACCCCTGTAGGGAATAACTTCCAGTTGGCTCCAATTTGTCCACTGTACATATATTCAACAACTGCTCTTACACAGGTTTTAGAGTATGGTAAATATAATACCCTAGGTAACCTCAAAGAATTAAATGCACTATTTGTACTATGGTTTGTGTTTTTCCCATTCTTTAAACCATCATTCAATTCATTGTTGTTTTCATAATCAAAATTATAATCAAATTCTTCCCCTCTCGCATCATGTTCAAATCGTTTCTTCAACATTTCAATAACATCTTCATTTAGTAATTCATCAATACTTTTCTCTCGGTTTCCAATATTCAAATTGTTATATTCTTCTCCTGCTTCCAAATCCCCATCATATTCCTTACCATTCGGTAAAACTTTAGGCATTGGGAGCTGAGCAGGCAATTCATTTAAATTAAGTCGTTTTAATAACTCTTCCGGTAAATATTCTCCTTCATCTTCATCCGCTTCTTCTTCTTTTCCTCCTTCAATATCTTCACTGTTTGTTGGTGAAATATGCGCAGGATATTCTCCGGCGTGTTTTTCTTTCGATAATTGGTATTCATTATTGATCATTTTGGATAAATTGGAGGAATTGGAGTTATATGAATTAGTAGATGATGATGTTTGTGATGTTCTGGATAATATGGATCCTCGGCGAATTGGTAATGGGTTAACATTCGTCATTCCTGTGGATCCTCGACGCGATGGTGATACATTAGAGTTTCTTCTCGATATTGGTAAATAAGAAATTGAACTATGTCTTGAATTTGAATTAGGGTTAAAACTGTATGAATTATTCCGACTTCTTGATAATGAGATTGATACTCTTTTCAATGTTGCGTTGGGAAACAATGTATTACCACTTAAAGAATTGTTCCTTGAATTAACCGTTGAGTTACTCTTAGAATACCTACCTGGTGATAAATCATTTCTATCACGTTCTTTGAATGGACTCCGAAACGATGGTGTACTATTGTTGTTGTGGTGGTTATTTCTATTCATTCGGTTGATTTCATCATTGCTGGTAGCACTTTTTTTGAACGATTGTGAATGGAAAATAGTAGGTAATTGGCTATTTTTAACGTTATTATAATTATTTTTTGAATTATATGATGATACACCATCATTAGATTCATTGGAACCATATATACTTCCTCTAGATGATAGATCAAATGATCGACATTCGATATATGATTTAGCATATGCATCTGCAAATAATTCATCAAATCCAACTCCCCATCTTCGACGACATAAAGTTAATGGAATCGATATTATAGTTCCATCACTGCATACCATATCAAAATCAGAAAAAGATGTATTTCTTTCAAACGCATTTTTACCAATAGCAATAGCATATGATGGTAATACACTTCTAATCGAATTGATTTGCATTTGTTGTGCAACATGATGTGAGTAAGCAGCAAATCCTCCCATCTGTTCATTGGTGTTATTACTATTCGGATTCATGTTAAAGTTTCTATTGAAAATAGAATTTGATGTAGCAGATGCCATAGAATCTGATCTTTTCCTTGTTTCATTACTATGGATTGAAGAAATATCGTTTATACGTTGTGGTGAATTTATACTGGAAGCGCCCGGTGACATCATTCTTAATTTATTTGTGTTTGTATTCACTCCTGGTGATTTGCTGTAAAAATTTGTGAAAGGCAATGATAAAACAACTAGATTATTGAAATAATTAACACTGCCACTGCTTTGATTCATATCCATTGATCCTAAAAATGCAATTTTATGATGTGATTCCCAAACAAATCCCTTGGACAATTTATGACTATATATTTTATGCATACATGATATTTGAAGTTTGGTCCAAACACTAGTTCGCATATTGAATATAAATGAAGATATTTTCTTTTCAATTCCTAAAAACCCAGTAACAATGATATTTTCACCAAATGTACCTAATGTAGGATGTTCCATGTTGGATAAATTGGAAATGTCATAATCACATTGATGTGACATTCTTATTCCGTTAGCATTATCGTTAAATATAATTAACGGTTCATATTTGGTAACATCGGGTGACTTTTCAAAAAGAAAAATCTTCATTTGATTCGAAGATGGACATATGGCGCTGTATATGTCATTACACGACTTTCTCACATTCAATGAATGTCTTTTAGGTAACTTAGGTTTTCTCTTATTCTCCTTTACACCATTTGTGTTATCCTCATTACCATCTGTATCTTCACTAAATTCATAACTTAAACCAAAATCACGGTATTCAATGAAATCATTACTCACCATGACTCCCTTTTCGTTATTGATTGCGCACATACTTTCAACAGAGTGAACGTAATCGTTTTTCTCATTAAGTCCTCCCACGACAATCATACCTGGGTGAATTAAATTTTTGTCAAACATCTCCAAGCTTGGTAAAATAGTAAGAATATAATCAAACCTTCTGATAATTAAATCATTACCATTTGGATACAGACAAGTCCAAATTCTATCAATAGTATCAAATTTCCAAACATCATTCATTACTTCTATTTTATTATTACTATCAAAACGCATCCCACATCCAATATAAATATAGTTGTCGTAAACTACCATTCCACCATACATTCTTGGAGCTGGTTTAGTAATTTCGTCTTTTGACTTTGAAACTGGTTTATAATGGGACCATTTTCTATTGATCAAACTTAATCTAAAACATTCCGCCGAAAGATAATCATTAAAATCAATATTTGGGGAATTAATGTCAACACCATCCTTGATTAGTCTATTTTCAAACAATATCTGTAATGAATGAGAATCAAAATTAGTCGGAACATCGATCTCTAGAGTACATCCACCAAATACAAAAATTCTGGAGTTGGAAATATCAATCGAGGCTCCCACACGTGAATCTAAACGCAATCTGGCATCGCTATGATCTACGTTGGGCGTTTCCAACGGATAGCATTTATTTGACGAGAGATCCAATGCCCCCATCTCGTCTTCAGTTTGCAAAACTTACAATTAATCAATCAAATGGTTGGATTACTGAAATATTGATACGCCACTTCCATTAAACTTGGATTAAATGATTGCAATCAGAAACTGCATAATAATACATACTGAAAAAAAACAGCGGCACTTTCCGAAATTTCCGAAAATTGCATAGAAAAAAAAAATACAGAAAATGAGAAAATGCTGACAACATGAATTGGCGCTGGCGGTGGTGAAAGATGGTGATAATAAGTTCTCGGGAGTTTACGTTTACTCTTATAACTAGTGTATCTGTGAGAACTAAACAACAAAATGCTTCCGTTGTATCTTCTTAATGCTGTTAAGGGCGAGCCCGTTATTGTGGAGTTGAAGTCGGGGGGACTTGTCAACGGGATTCTGGAAAACTGTGATTACTATATGAATGTGACCTTGACTTCCGCATGTGCTGCGTTGCAAGAGGATAGCGAGTTCCATAAAGTCGATCACATATATATCAAGGGAACCCATATTAAGCTTTTCAAAATGGGTAATGAGTTCATTGAAAAATTCAAAGTGCATCAACAAAAAGAAAAAGATAACAATCGTCACGGTAATAATAGACAATACAACAATAATAATAATAGATCTAACAACAGACAGTACAACAATTACAACAACAACAACAATAATAATAATAATAACAATAACAATAACAATAACAATAACGAAAGACGTAATAATAGAAATAACAACAGAAGTGGAAACAAGGAAGAGCACAGATACTAGTTATTTGTGTTTTCCAAACAACCCTCATATAATGTATATTAACTCTTAACTATATAAATATATGTGTTTTTTTTGCACATATCTCATTGAGAAGTATAAGTTTTTAATAATTAAAAAAAAGTTAAAAAATTATCGAAACAAAGAATTAAAAAGGCCTTATAAGAAAGGACACCAACCCATGAATATCAGTGAAAGGTTTTTCTCATCTGTAGCATCACGTATCAATTCACGAACAACTGCTTCGTCACTTAATCCTTTGGCTTCTAGTTTCTTTTTCACTGTCTCAATTGCAGTAGTTGCTTCAGTTTCAATGTTTTGATTGAGTTCGTTCGAATTTTTCTTGGAAGTATTGCCACCAACATCACCCATTTCTTCCTCTGCAAAATATATCAGCTTTAATTTTCTTTTTCTTAATGGTGAAAGAGTCCAACTATACAAGGGATCATATTTCAAAACATTTAAAATGCCACATATGTACTGCGTGTTTAATCTCAAAACTCTTAAAACGTGTTCACAACTTTTACTGAACACCCCATTGACTTCTGTAACACCCATTCCATCTACTAAATCTCTTGTTAGTCTAAATGGAACAGTTTCAGGAATCGGTAGAGTTTTACCCTGATCAAATGCAACTCCAAAATCAATATGTATCGGTTCTCCCGATGATTTATCAAGTAATATATTATTACAATGTCTGTCTCCTATACCCAAAATGTATCCAGTAATAGAGGTAGTTGCAATACCATTGGAATATAAAATTCTTGAATCAAACCACAAATCAGGGGATGTGAAATTATTAAAGAAAAATCCTCTCAAATTTGGGGATATGTCCTTACATATTTCTTTGTATGTTTGGTATCTGGTAGTTTTTGATTGAGTTTGAACTTCCTTCATTTTTAACCGAGCTTCATTCATATCTAGCAAATCTTCGAAATGCAATGGTTTTAAAATATCAATCAGGGGAACTGAATTGGGCACAAATTCCAGCACACCTGACGTCGGACCAAGCGGTAAAACATTATAAACACGAATTCTTAAATTCCTCTTTCTAGTTTCAATATCTTTCCAAAGCATCTTGTTCACCTTCTCAAAAACTTGTTTCATAATAGAATCTTGTCTTAAATCATCAGGTGATTTCAATAGCATCTTTTGATTCTCACCATTTAATAAAACAATCTTCATTATCTTTGGATGACTTACTCCGGATGGTGCAATCACTATCTGTTCGTTTATTTTGGTAATGATAGGCAACTCACTTTGTTTATAAGATCCAGTTTTTTTAACTTCAATACTTTTGACTGGTGATGGTAAATTTAGCAACGGTAAAGAATCAAGCCACCAACTTCCATTATTCATCTTAGTTATTGACACCTTTTTAGTGTTCTTCAACTTAGCTGCAGCAATTATGATCGCATTGTCAGCAAAGAGTTCAACTGATTCTAATATATTGGTAATATTTTCAACATTAAACTTAGGTTCCATGGCTTTCAGCTTTAACCAAATTTTTTCGGATACTTTTCCTCTTGAAAGAGCAGCAGAATCATCAGACTCTTCTTTTGTCATAATTAATGATTTAAGCAAGTACAAAACATGAAATGGATGCGAAATTGATATATTAATTATTAACTTCCGCAATAAAATTTGAAAATTAGTTTCTTCATCAAGAAGTTTAGATACTAGTTGATTACACCATGGAACAAAATTAAATGTTGGTAATCCTAATAACTCATCTTCTCCAATATTAATATCGTTATGTTCAATCCACAAAGAACAAAATCTATCGATATCACTTTCATCATATTCGTGGTTACCAAACTCAATAGATTTAAAATAAAAATGAATAGCTTTTTCAATGTATCTATTGGTTTCTACTTTGAATTCCTGTAGTTCTTTCATGTACCCTTTGTGTCTAATTTTGAGGCGGTTAAGATCTTGTAATGCATATCTCTTTTTCTCTTTATCTTGCTCTTCTTTTAAAAATTTGTTAATTGACCTTATATCCTTCTCAATTAACTTTATATTCCCTGCTACTTTATCAAACGATGTATTTTCCGCATTTTTGGAAATCTGATCATCACAGAATTTGGCCATTATATGGTAAGTTAGGCCTAAATCTTTTGCTGGCTTTGATGCCGATGAGCTCTCAATACTGATTTCAACTGGTTCAATGTAATTTGCCATTACCATAGAAGAAGTTTCTTGCTTGCACTCGTCGCACCATTTGGCTATTGTCGATATAACAAGCTCCTTGCTAATTTCAGTATATCCTTCGTGATTCATAACATTTTTATCAGCAATTGTGGTAGTACTATCCATTGCAATAATATTTTTCAGAGTTTCAATAGGAAATCTAGTATCTGATTGTTGGATCCAAAATGCATTTGCCAAATTGAATTTGGCAATTCTATTTACAGAAACATTTTGGTTATTATAACGGTCTCTTGATATTTGATCTAACAAAACAGAAGAATTAATAGCCTTTTGGGTGATTCCATTATTGGTCATCAGTTGGTTGTATATGTGAAGCTCGTTAACGATGCCAACCAAACAATTATTTTCATTCAAACCAAAATATTTTCTATGATTGCTGAAACCATATTTATTTATGAGCTCAAAAACTGTACGTCTACTCAACAATATGTTCTCAAAATCATCTACTATTGCATTTCTAAACCATTTTGTTGAGTTGAAAGATTTTTCCATGAACAATCCAAAATCGGAACTTTCAATTTGTGTGATTTGTTCAACAGTATTACAAATACTTAGAGTTCGAAGCCATGACTTCAATGTTTCTATCTTCGACAAATTGCATTTTCTGAAAATGTTAATATCGACTGTAACTAGCTTTTCAATGGAAAGATTACAAATTTCTTCAGACTTCTCTGGATTTTCTTTAATTTTTCTCAAAATGGAGTAAATACATTTGTTTTCTGTCAAGTTATCATCTATTACAGGGATATCCCATTGGTTCAATTTCCACATTTGCTCGTAAATTATGTCCGTATTTTCTGCGGTAATTGTAGTATAATTTCCATTTTGTGAATATTCACTCAAAATATTTGAGACTCCCGACCAACCCATTTCCATCATTCCTTCGGTTATATCATTTATCGCTCCACCTTCTCCTTTGTTATCTAAAAAAAGCTTTGAATCAAAGATAGCATTGTTAAACATCATTTCACCACTTTTGATCTCATTATGCTTTAATATTTCTAGGCCGTAACTCAATTCTGGTATAATAGGTAACCCAAACATCAAATCGCTGTTTTCAATACCCGAATAAATTTTTTTCAATTGTTTATAATATCTAGGTTCATGTAACAATTTTTTAATATCTATTATATCTGTATTCGTGTAATAATCTTCATAAAGCATTAAAGCACTTTTATGTTTATTAATTGAGAGAGCAGCTTTACATACCAAATCGATGTCGAAATGCTTTGAGATACTAATAAACTTTTCATTTCCTGTTTTTGTTCCAATTCTAATCAATAAAACTAACTCCACAAATATCTCAGTTGCTTCCTTAGGGAGTTTTTCAATATTTTCTTTAAAAAAACTTTCAATCATCACTCCAACAATTTTACCTCTTCTTGTCGATTGGCTTTCAACATAATAAAGGATTAATGGACAAAAACATTTGATGGCAAATGATGGGGAATGGCAAATATAATTGGCAAGTAAAATAATAATGGATGATTGAGAAGATAGCTCATTAATCATTGAAAACATTATCTGAGTAATCCATTTCTCAACTTTAAATGTAGAAAGCTTTGTTGAAAATCCGTTCAAGGCTGTTTCCAATGTTCCTTTATAATAGCTCACTGAATCATCTTCCACTTGATCAATGGAAAGAGAGCAAACATAATTTCCCATCGGATATATG
The DNA here is from genome assembly GCA_030570355.1 of Pichia nakasei. Lineage (NCBI taxonomy): Eukaryota > Fungi > Ascomycota > Pichiomycetes > Pichiales > Pichiaceae > Pichia > Pichia nakasei. Next base: position 63,754 of record JAJLVL010000019.1, read on the forward strand.
AACTCTTCAAACGATGCAAACAACATGTCATACGAAATAAAAGTAGAAACGATTTCAGCTTGATTATTGTGTTTATTCAAAATAACACCAATAATAGAATCAACACAGTATCTACTTTTCAAAGAAAGATTGGGGAGCTCTTCCAACAACAACTTAAAAATAATATCCATTGACTTGACATATTGATTGAAGTCTAATGGAATTCTCTCTTTTAGTAAAGAGTTATCGAACTCGAATGACGAAGTTTGTGGATAATTACCTGTATTGTTGTAATAAATACCAAAGCATTTCCCAATCCATAGTATTAATGGTTTAGATAAATCCATGGAATATTCAATTTTCAGTTTGTAAATGTTGTTGATAAATTTTGTTGACAACTTTGTTTCATCAATTTTAAATCTTTTAGACTTGATGTCTAGACTGTGTTGAAATAATAATGATAAAAACTTAACTAAAATCTTGGTGTTGTGAACATCATCGAATGCAAAATTCAAAAACGCCACAAAATCTGGCAGGTAATATCCTTCTGTACTTTCCAATATATTCATACTGTAGTTGAAACAATCTTCATAATTACCTAATTTCACTGTTTTCTTTAGACTTATTAAGGTCAGTTTCAACTCTCTTACTTTTTCAGAATCATGTTGGCCAAATAATGCACTCAAAAGATTGGCCCAAACGGGAATAGAAATGATTGCAATATTTTCTTCATTTTTTTCAAGCATAACTTTCAAAATCAAAGATGCATCATCCTGGATATTATCAATAACTAACAAGGGTGCCAAATTTTTAGTGAGAAGTTCGCATATGTATCTGTTTTCAAGTCCACTTGGGGCAATACTTAGCAGAAACTTCAATTTCCTCAAATATACTAATTTCTCTATGACCAAAACAGAAGAATTAATCAATAATAATAATCTCGATGCCAAGTGGTAAATCAATGGAACAGTCCATATCTCCTCAATCTTGCACATGCTACCAAAATGAGTAATAAGATTCATGCAACTTTTGGGATCAATTTGTATTTCATATTCATTGAGAAATGAAAAAGCTTTAGCGTCATCTGAAAGTAAATTAAACTTAGATATCTCTACTCCTTGAAATGAGCGCATTAATTCAGCTTCAGAAGAACAATTGCAAAACCTGAACAACTGATAAACAATAAGTATGAACTGTTCTCTCAATGTGACTTTTAGAGCCTTTGCAGATGAAAAAAAATCCTCCAATATTTTAAACAATTTGTTTTTCACACCACCTTTAGTCCATGCCAAAGTAACTGATAACGGAATTGAATCGCTTATAATTGAACTAGTTTTCATGTCTGTAATTTTGGCAACTGTTTTAATAACATCAACGTGATTATATGCCAAAGATAACGCGGTGATTTCTTTATACATCTTCAACACAAAATCATCTAATGATGAAAAGCCAAATAAACTATATGGGAATTTTTCAATTGGAAACTCAAAACTCTCCCAACACTTTAGAAACACTTCTTTATAGTTCCAAAATAAATGATATGTTGATTGGATGTTGTTGTTTTGTGTGATTTGGTCCATTGAAAACTGAAGATAAGGTAAGATGTTTCGATATTGTGAAAGCTCCAACAAATTACTGATAGTGGCTATGATAAGAGATTCTGATGAGAATGAAAGATTTGTCATAAACAAACAAAAAGTGGCGGATGATTCAATCGAAAATTGTGGATTCTGGAAAGATTTAACAAAAATGGAATATATTTCAAATTTGTCTGCACTATGTTTGATCAAATCCATCAAGCTACCAAACACTTGGGATTTCAAACAATTATTCATCTCGTTAAACCAAACATTCAAGTTGTCTAAAATGTCTTCTCTGTTGAAAGTTTGGCATTTCTTATCCATTGCAATGACTATTCGAACACACATTTTAAAAAATTCAAGTAAGGATTTTTCAGAATGCAACATATTCTTTTCTTTCAAATTCATGAAAAATTCATAAACTGCTTTTCCATCAGATTCGATCCCTTTATTTGAATTGACCCACACATTAGAGAGTAAATTAAAAAGTTTAGAAATGAGAAGTAACGAACATTCATACGTTTTAGTCAAATGATCTTCAAGTAAAGTTGTTATATCAACAAACAGCAAATCTACTATATCTTCACTTAATTTGATTTCAGAAGATTCAATCATTTTAAGTATTTCATATTGACCAGCCAAAAATTTGATTTTAGATTTGATTTTCGAAGTAAACTTTAAAGCTGTTTCAAATGACAAAGCAACATCCATTGTAGCAAATCCTTGTTTCAAAATGTAATGAGTGGCTTTCTGTTCCAACGTGGATGTATGATTATATAAATTCAAACTGTTGTATATCTCATAATCAGGGAAGGTGGAGGAAGCGTTGTTTCTCACAGTTGGTATGAAGGAATCAAATATCTCATTTTCCCTTTCTAAAAATGTTTCTTGGTTTATTGAATTTAAAATGTGTAAAGAGATTTCCATAATATTGTTGATATCAACAATATTGGATATTTTAGTCAACCAGATATAGTTATCCAATGGAACATGATCAACAATATCGTAGTATTCCAAAAGATATTCACAAAAATTATTATCAGATAAAAAGTTATTGAATCTTTCTTTAATCAATCCACGTAATAAATTGATGGATTGTTTAAACTCTAAGTCATCATAATCTAATAATAAATATGCCGAAACTCCCCATTTAACATTGTTGGGATCCTCTGAAAGAGAATCCAAAAATTTAGAAAACTTCAACCTGGTTTGAATTCTGGTTGGCTTATTATATGGTAATATATCAAGTTCAATTATATGCTCTTTGTCATCCTGTGCAATGATCGGAGGAACGCCTGTTTTCTTCAAAATATAGTTGGATAATCTTAATTTCTCGTTTAATTCCATGGATATATTAAAAGACATTCCTTTATAAATACTTTCTTTGTAAATTGAATTGATAGATGATCTTTCATAATCGTCAACCCCTGCCAGCCAAGAAATTAGCAAGCATATCATGACAATATCATCATAGTTTGACAATAAATCAAGCTGGGAAAATTTACTATGAAACCAATTGGAAACTTTCAACGTATACAATTGTTCATCGAATTCATTAGTGGAGTTATGAAAATTAATATTTTTGAATTTAAAGTTCTTGTGGAGTTTTACTGTTGTTATCCAAAATATAACTGACTCTTTTGACAAATTGGCTGGTCCATTTATTTCCGAGAGATCAATAACATTTTCATATTGTTGTACAATTGCTTTATCTAATTTTAGCACGTTTTCGTTTGACTGATAAATCGATAGATGTGACAGAAAAATACATGACAATTCACAAATAATTGGATCTTTTAACAACTCTAAATTATATTTGAGTAACTTATTGAAAAATGCACAGTGGTGTAAACTTGAGAAATCATTTAGAGAAGATTCTGGTAGACAAGTTTGATAATTTGTGGAAATACTATAAATAAGGTTTAATGTAAAAAGAATCCAGTATTTCAATTTCAAGTCTTGTTTCTCAAAAGATATCATAAGTTTTGATAAGATATCATTATTATTTATTAGCAAGTGATTTATCAAACTTCGACAATTTTCAGATTCAGTATTGGATGAGATAAAACCTAAAAGCAACAACAATATCTGGGAAATTGAAACATTTGATATTGAATTTGAATATGTTTCATCAAATAAGATTAAAACTAAGGCATCTATAGCATTGTCGCAATACTGTAGAATTTCAGAAAATGGAAAAGAGATTCCAAATCTGATAGTCGAAATATGTTGTCTTTTGACGTTATAAGTTTGTATCATTTCTGGAAACATTCCACCTAATTTTGATTTCAATTCATAAAAGGCAAGAATCAATCTGCATAGTCCCAAACGAAATAACCAAGGTACTGAAGTTTGATTCTTGTTAAGAGAAATATATTTCATATGAAACAAATTCAATTTGGTTCTATCCACAGTGGGAAATAAATGCAAGTTAGCAGATTTATAAGAAAGTGATAGATGTTTTTCTAGTGAACTCTCAAGTAACAAATTAAACAATATTTCAATTACTTTCGATAATTCATGTATTGGTTGCAATTGAGTACTTGATGTTTCCTCTCTTTGATGTTTCTTGTTCATCCTGGAATCTTTATGAAAGTTTGAAAGATTGACATCATCTTCCTCTTCGATATCAGAGAATGGCATACTATCGTCAACTTCAGACGAAGCATCAACTATTGCTGAAAATACATCAGAGTTCTCTAATTTATTGGATCTAGTTGATACCAAAGCAAATTGGTTGACTTCATTGCTTGTATTTGATAAATTTGATCCACTTGTCTCTTTGTCGTTTTGCTCATATATTGGAATGAATTGTGGAATGATATTTATAAACAGAGCCAACTCATATATTAGTCTTTTTGATGTTATTGCTTTAATTTCTAAAATGAATTGTATTCCGATATGATAAAATTTGTAGCAAAGATCAGTATCATTGGATGATAAGTTTATTAGGCATCTATTTATAATTTTAAAAATTAAAATCAATGATTCACCTTCTCTTTTACTGGCTGAAAAAATATTTTTGAAATACTTACTAATAAATAGCAATGTTTTATTATAATAACCCTTTGTTGAGTCATGGTCGGATGATATCAAAAACAGATTTGTCGATGTAAATGACGGATTCAAAATTTCATGGGATAATGAAAGTAATTCAATTATCAAATTTTCATATTTTGAAGATTGAATTGCATTTGAAGCCAAGAAATTCAAGGAAAACAAGGATTTCTCTAAAATCAATTGAATAGTATTTTCAAACAGATGATCTCTAAAACACTGAATTTTAAGTAAACTTAGAAGTGACTTAGTAAAATTAAGAGCAACGGGCTCAAATATTTGAATATCTGAATTTGAAGGGGTATATGTTAAGTTTTCAAGTAACAAATTAATAAGTTTTTCACTTTGTCTTGGTTTATATAGAATCAAAAATCTCTTATTACAATATATGGAGCATATTATTGATCTTAGAATTGACGAAGCTTTGTTCAATCTCAGCTCCACTGTAGTATTAGTATTTGATTTTTCATAAATTGAACGATCAGTTTTAATATAATAATCTAAGGAGTTAATTAGTTCAAGTAAGCTTTCATTGTCAAATAAATTTATAGTTGAGAGTAAGGAAAAATTGAAATTCTCCAACTTCTGTATAGCTTCAGTCCTATCACGTATTTTAGATGAAAGAAGTAAAACTGTAAAAGATTTGAGTGTTGGATATGTTCATGTTAGTAACGCGTTAGTTTCAAGATTTATTTAAAACCATCTTCAAAAAGGGAACATACGACATATTGAATCTAAGGAATCTCGTGACATAATTATCTTCCCTGTAGTGTATTATTCATGTGATTGATTGCAAGGGGAAGTTTTTTTTGGTCAATTAAAGAAACAAGATATCTACATTTCTAATTGATTTATGTGAATCATGCACTATATTGGGAAAAAAAAAATATAGCTGAGCATAAAACAGGAAAACACAACACATTCACCATACTAGACTGTCATATTGAACGTTCTTACTACAAGACATAGTATTACTAAGATTTTATAAACATAATTTTTTAGAAACTAGAGACTTACTTTAATAACGAATTAACGAATTATTATGCTTGTTATACAAAGATGAAATTATTTTTTATTATCTATTTAAAAATTAAATTTAAACAACGACACCAGAGTTTGAAGCAATTCTTGGCCATAAATCAGCACATTCTTTTGCGACTGGACCAGTGATAGCAGAACCCTTCATTTCACCCTTTGGGTTAACAATGACACCTGCGTTATCTTCAAAGTAAAGGTAGTTACCGTCTCTTCTTCTCCATGCTTTGGATTGTCTGACAACGATAGCTGGCATAACCTTCTTTCTTAATTCTGGCTTACCTTTCTTAACAGTTGCCATAACCATATCACCTGCAGAAGCTGCTGGTAATCTGTTTAATCTAGCACCGTTACCCTTGACAGCCATAACGTATAAGTTTCTTGCACCAGAGTTATCTGCACAGTTCATAACTGCACCAACTGGTAATGCAAGCTGTAATAAAAATAAAAAAATGAGTGGAAATATGTTAGTATGTAATCCTTAAAATGTTGTAATAAATTTAGGCAAGAAGTTCTTAGTCAGCGGTAGGTTTGAGTGATTAAAAGATGTAAATTGGATACATAGGCTGTATCTTTAATTTATTCATAGTTTCAATTTGAAGTGGTAAACAATATCCTTCATTGAATCTATATCTGTCAAACTGGGGGAGTTATTTGCTTTGAATCTAAAATATCTCTATTGGTAAACATGCTGTCGTTGTCTTGAATGAGCTGAAAAAACATGTGTACAGTTGTATGTCCACACGATGTTTCTGCATCAGATGATATCACTATGGTTTATAATTTATCACTCTCTTTCACAAATCACTACATTAACTGCCAGAATCTTGCCCCTGGGACATCCAATAAAGTCTGAAATAATACGTACTGACATTCTAAATTTAGTACCTTGTGCACCGGAACCAGACATCTTGTTATATGAGTATGAATATGTGGTATTCTGTCCTTTCGAAACAACTTCAAGAACCTATATAACAGACGTTAAATTATCTAACACTGATATTCTTCACACGGTGCATGCAATTTTTTTTTTCACCCTCACCCTCCTTGCCCCGTCACAGACCTTCCCAATGCGGCAGCAGTTTTGCCTAATTTCCTCCGCGTGCGTCGACATTTTTCTCTGTCGGGTGAGGGTTTGAAAAAACGTAGCAGCCCTGTGCCGTTGCACGTGCAGTGCTTGATATGAATTACGTAAGGTTGGGTTTGTTGCATATGTTGCATACTAAAGACACACATAGGGCATGAAGATACACACACAAACACGACTTTTCTTTGAAGGGCTTACCACTGTTATATTTATATTTATACTTATATTTATACTTATACAAAACAAATCAATTATCAAATATTATATCCTACGTTATAAATCATACAATTCATGAAGATACTCTTGGACATAACATGCAACTCTTTTGTATCTTCTTTCACTGTACTTTTGAAATATAGTTTTGTGATGAGTCTCTGCTGACATACAGCACTCTTCCAAAACTCTTGCTAATGGTATCAACTGTTCACTGGTATAACCTGTATAATAGACATGTGTTTCAGTCCAATCACCTTTACCCAACATTTTACGTGCCAAGTATTGTGCACCAGCAGCTAACCAACTCGGTGGTGATTTAACAAATCTCGAATCCATTATTGTTATTTCTAAGAAATATTTAGCCAGTGTTCTAGTTTCATTATCATAATCATCAGCCTTTGATCCACGTCTAAGGAATGACATCGGACCAGGCCATCCAAATTCAAAACCTAAAACTTCAACCATAAATCTTTCTGCTTTCAAGAATGATTCTCTCTGGAATTGATTACCAACCATATAAACCATTTGTGAAACTGTTGGTACCCGTATTTCTTCATATTTTGCAGCAATGAATAATGCAACTGCCCCACAAAGTTGAAATCTTGATAATGATATTTTATTTTTACTTAAAAATCTGTCTATTATATTAACAGATAAAAATAATGTTTCAGGTAATAAATTAAATCTTGAATGAAGTTGTACCAGCCAATCAATTAAAGTCGATCTATGTTCCCATAAGATATCATCTTGAATTTCTTCAATATATCTTGCATTAGGTTTATATTTAATTTCTAATGAGTGTAAATAATTGAAAATTCTATTCCCATATTCAGCAACCATAGTAACGTCATATGTATCTTCATCATTTGGATCCAATGTTTCACGTGAAAATTTAGAATATACTCTATCAATTTCATTCCGAATACTTTCTGTTAAAATTGGTGATAATGGTGCATTAGAAGCATATTCTTCCTCTTCTTCATCTTCTTCATAATAATCATTTCCAGGTATATAATTTTCCTGATCGATATTAATATTAGAAGTTTCCATCATTTCATCAAGATCAGATGAAATTGTTGTGGATTTTGTTATGACATGAGATTGATTATCAACTAAAACGGGTATCTTATTTTTAATTTGTTGATGATGATTATGGATTTCATTTTGAGATTGATAGTGTTGATTATATTGTTGAGAATTTTGTTGTTGATGAAATGAATTCAATGCACTTTCTGGAACAACTCCCAATACTGTACGGGTTCTATTAGTGTTAGAATTTTGTGATGGATTATTGATTGATGATGACGATTCATGGCTATTTGACCTATAGTTTTTGTTTGATTCGGTATTTGATTTTGATTTTAAAAGTTGATTGTTATTTTCATCATTCACAACTTGTGATTTAGCAGAAGATCTTTTTAACATTATTGTTTAATTTCGTTGTTTGCTTTAATTGGATCTAGAAAAAAAAAAAGAAGAACGGAGTGAAGTATAAAATAGAAACGGAAAAGTTGTAATTCTGATTCTGTGTGACCTAAGAGAATAACTATATTATACTCTTTGAATAATTGAACTAGAAGAGATAAATATTTTTGTCTTTGTATAGTTTTTCTCTGTGATAAGATATGTTATTTAACCTAAAAATGTGATCAGTAACTTTCTTACGTGTTTGGAGTTATTTGGCTTAACCTAATTGATTTGGTATTGAATTGTGATTGAAGTGAGTGTTGGGTATATTCTATTAAGTAAGCAACTAAGCCGATGTTGAGTAAAAAATGAAGTATGATATCCTATTGAATTCAAGAGGAAATAAATACAAGTAGTTAGTTCAAACAAATAAAAAGTTTTAGTTTTTTGTTGTTGCGTTTATAAAGTGAAAACAATTAATTCTAGCTACGAAACACCTGGAGAACAGACGTGCCCAAACGAAAAAAAACATAAACACTGAAAACCTACTAAGAAGAAATTCAGCTTTCCAGAATCATAGATCGTAACAAAAACAACAACAACAACCTGAACAATAGCAAACGATATTTTTCAGAAACCTTTTTCAATAGGAAGGGACTGTTTACCTTTTCCTCAATGGGGAAACTCGTCTCCAATCGCGTTCAACAGCTTATTTTGCGAATATTCCGTGTTTCCCCAAAAGGGGTAAGCGACGCGTCGGGTGTGTGCATAGAGAAAAGAAAAAAAAATTTTAGCATTAGAGAGAGAAAAAAAAAATATTTTTTTTCTAATCATTGATGAATCAAACCGTTAACATGAGGTTTCTAAAAAATTGAAAATGTGGTTAAACTTATAAATTTTTGCAGAAATTAACAAACAATCAAAGTGTTACTCTGAAAAGTAAAATAATTAGTAAGAGATCAGAAAATGACTTTTGTTGATAGAAAGAAATACATCCAAGAAGGAGACTTGGTGCTTGTGTATGTCTCCCGTACCATCATTAAACCTGTCTACGTGAAAAGTGGTGAACATTTCAATACAAGATTTGGTTCATTCCCACATGATTCAATGATTGGTCTTGAATTTGGTTCTCAAATAACGACTCCAAAGGACCGTGGGTTTGTGTATCTTTTACAACCAACTCCGGAACTATGGACAATGTCCTTACCACATAGAACACAGATTGTATATACACCAGATTCATCTTACATTTTACAACGATTAGATGTGCGTGTTGGATCTAAAGTAATTGAAGCCGGTACAGGATCGGGTTCTTTTACACATGCCTTTGCAAGATGTGTCAATGATGAAGGAAAATTATACACTTATGAATTTCATGAAACTAGATACATGAAAGCGAAGGAAGAATTCTCAAAACATGGATTGAACAATTTAATAATAACGCATAGAGATGTTTGTAATAACGGATTTGAAATTGAAAATATGGAGTTAGATGCTGATACAGTTTTCCTTGATTTACCAGCACCATGGACTGCAATACCAAAATTAGGGAATGTTGTTACTAAAAATCGAAAAATTGGAATTTGTTGCTTCTCTCCATGTTTTGAACAAGTTGTGAAAACTGTTGAAACTTTACAAGGAGAAGGATGGCTGGATGTGGAATTAACAGAAGTTCAAGGTAGAATGTTTGAATCACATAAGGCAATGAAAAGAGATGTTGATGATGCTGTTAAACGTTTGCAATTTGTTAAAGATAAACAACGTGAAGGTCTTGAATTGATCAAAGCTGGTAAACATCCAAGAAAGGAAAGTGAAAAAGATTATGGATTTAATCCGTTTGGTAAGGGTAAACGTATCATTGAAGGTGAAGACGGGTACGATTGGATGAATGTCTCAAGACTTGAACATGAAGTTAAAACACACACTTCATATTTAGTGTTTGCTCATAAACTACCACAACATACACCTAGTATATCTACTTCTATATAGACTTGGTACATAAACATGTAAATTAACAGCGGAAGATTTATTCATTGAATTGTTAGTGTATTTTCAGTTTTGCAACATAGTTGAAGGGGTATTTGTAGTGGTTTGATATCAAATGTGAAACATCCGAGCTCCGAGGTAACACAAGGTAATAAACCATTAAAATCGTATTGAGCCTGTCAAGAAAAATAAAATATAAATGCTGAAGCGCTAGTTCAGTGTAAGCTACATAATTATTCATTACCGTTCCTTCCCGACTTGATATATACGTAAAGTAATCCCATTTTTACAATAATCAAATATATACAATGATTGCATGTGCATGGACAATACCTAGTCCGATACTTGCCAAATCAATGAAATCATCAACAATTTTCAAAAAATCAGGTAATTACAGATTTATTTCATTTCTCTCGCAAAATAGACAAACTAGACCAATCAACTGTACAATCCTACAAAACAATCCATCATATGTACCCAAAAACAACATTATAGATCAATTGAAAGGCCTCGTTGGTTCTGTAAGACTTTTCAATTCCAGTTCGACACTCTCATCATACTATCGTGATCCGAAAAATTCTGTCATTGGTGGGGGTATCATAAGTCGTTTATGGGCACGTATACCTGATAGTATAAAACTAATTGGACTCGTTGGTGGTTCGGCATATTTAGTCATTTTTGTTGCAGTTCCAATATTGGTAATGGTTGTACCACCGTTACTAATTGGTGGGTGGTTGTTTTTCCGTATTAACAAATATTTTAGAAATAAGGAAATAAAGAGAAGATGGGAAAGTATTGCAAGTTCCAATTTAATTTACTATCCAAAAAAACTATCAAATAATCAACTGTTTGTTCAACCACCTGAACAAATAAATGGTAGTTTGGCAAATTTCGAAATGAATAGAATAATTGATGCGTTTTGGTCAAATGAACAAACGATCAATGATTATTTTAAAATTAAAGATATTGATGATTTAGCTTTGGGTACGTTAGAAGCTGTTCAATATTCATATAACTCTACAAGTGTTTTATTTGCTGATGATTTCACAATGATGGTGATACAGCAGAGACCATTATATGACAGATCAATCAATAAGGAAATTGCCAATGTCACTTTAACCTTAAAATGTCTTAATAAACCAATGTATGAAGATACTGATCCAAGTGCTAATATTGGCAAAAGTTTAGTCGAGATTGAAATTGCTCCAACTCAACTGTTTGCCAAATCATTTATTTTGAAAACACCTTCTGTAAGTACTAAGAACCGTGATGAGAATGATGATTCATTTGAGGATAATGATTCAGATTATGATGGAATTATTGATGTTAAGGGTAAAACTAAAATTTTGTAATCAACATATTCAAAAATTTGTTCATAGTATACTATTTGTTCTTTATAAATTTATTCACTTTATAACAATTACACCTACATAATAAACTTCTATATTAATAAGTATGGATAAATTATAATAATGTTAAACAAACTAATCTTCAGTTCTTGGTTTATTCTTTTCAGCTTCAGCCGCTTTTTCTTCTTCGATTTCCTTCACTATAACCTCAATTTCCTCATTGGTCATTGATCTTGGATCTGCGCCTGGTTTCATGACACTTATTTCAATATTTTTAGCACCAGTCTGGACAACTTCAAGTAAAGCCTTGATTGCTAATTTTATAGTTTGAGGTTCATCTAATTTTTCATCCTTTGGATAATTTTTCTCTAAAAATTCTCTAACAGTTTTACTATTTTTCCCAATGGATTGTGCCTTCCATGCTGAATATATTCCTGAAGGTTCGGTTTGATATAATTTTGGAACATTATCATTTTCATCAAAACCTGCAATTAAAGTTGAAATACCAAAAGGTCTAGCACCTCCACTTTGTGTATATCTCTGTTGGACACCTGCAACATATTTAGTTAAATATTCAACACTGACTGGATCCTCCAATGTCAATTTGTGAGATTGTGCTTCAACTCTTGCTTTATCGATCAAAACTCTTGCATCTGCATTTAATCCTGCAAATGCAAGTTGAACATGGTAATCAATTTTATTTATTTTTGTTGGTGTAATTCTTGGATCTTGTAATTTCAAAGTAGTTCTTCTTTCACATGCAAGCACAACGGTGTCTTCACCTTTAACACCAACTGCGCATGTACCTCTCTTGACTGCTTCCAATGCATATTCAACTTGGAAAACATGACCATCAGGACTATTGAAGAAAAAAAAATTATGTTAGTATGTTGATAGTCTTGGTATTCAAGAGATTGCTGGACACATACCTGAAAATTGACAATGCACTATCGTAACCACTCATTGTATTATTGTGCTACTGAATAGATCAATAATACAGGAAAGTCCTGTAACAACTGCAGTTTTGCCTTCAAGTTAGTTTTAAAAATGTCACTGGAATTCGCTCTAGTAACGAAATCTTGAATTTTCTTTATTTAATTTTTTATCAGTGTTCCCAAGCTTATATAGGAAAAAAAATTAATGAATATAAATTTATTAACCAATATGGCTGATGGAAAGGCGGATGGTGGCTCTATAGCAAGTGTTTCTGGAATCAACAAAAAACAAAAGAGTAAAGGAATTCGTATTCCAACGAATATACCAAAGAAAGATCATTTCCAAAGAGTGACGTATTTATACAAACTTGGACAACTCATGTCAGTAAAGAACATAAATGATGATCATAATGATGCTAATACGATAAGTAAAACGAATGATACATTATCACGAAGTTACTTGAATCATATGGATTTGGTGAGTAAAAAGGCAGTTTTGAAATTACATCCAAATATCAAACGAACAATCTGTAAGAAATGTTCAAGGTTTCAAAATATTGGGTTGAACAGTTCATTACGAATACGTAATGAATCTAAAAATCAACTAAATAAATGTGACGTTTTAGAGTTGAGATGTACATGTAATGAGGTTAAGAGGTTCCCCATTGGTAAGAATCCAGAGTATAAGTTATTCAGTGAAAGAGAAGATCGATTATTTGAAATGGGTTCCAAATAGCAATGATAACAGTTAAAATTTTATAGTGTACACTTTTATAAACACATACTAACTACACAAAGGCGCCATATTCGAGTATTTTAACAGCATCGTTCTTCTTCTTTTCCTTTTCAACCTTAGAATCATTCTTGAATCTATCATAAGCATCGATAAAATCAATTCTTTCCCAGCCAATTAATGATTGGTCTTCAATATCGATATCTAAATCACCAATCATTCTTAAATTCTCCCCTCTAATGACATAAATTTGTGATTTCACACTTTCACCGTATTCTTTTGTTTCTGGGAAATACACTCTCTCAACGCCATCATGAATAACCAAATTACCAAATTGGTCAAAAGTTCTGAGAACACCTATTATCGAACGACCACCAATCAAAACGGCATTCACTTTTCTATCCACAAATCCGATGATTGCCGCCGCAGTGGTGAACGGGTACGACTGAAGGTATATATCTTCTTGGAACATTGTGGGGGTGTTGCTTTTGGCTTGAAAAGAAGAAAATCATGCATCGAAATTGTAATGCACACCATTTTGCGCATGTTGAAAATTCTACAATTATTCAATTGAGAGAAAGAGAGAGGGGGGAGGAGGATAGTTACGAAACGATATTTAGTTTTCATTCTCATTATAGAAAGTTTAAATACTTGAATTTGATTTTCACTAAGGTATTATATACAAAGGGTGGATATAAGTTATATATAGAATTAGATAAAACATAATAGATAATAGATACATTGATCGAAAAAACTTATTTAAAGAAATTCATTTGCCTTTCTTCTGTATTCATTACAATCTCTTAACCATTGTCTGTAATCTTTCAGAGAACCAATTTTTTCACCGTAATAATCAGGAACTGGGTTGTTCATACTTTGTCTTGAAGCATCAACTCTCATTTTAGCAATATGTTTAAGGAATAATTTTTGTTTAATATTGAAAATTGGCATAGATTTTCTATTTAAGATTGCAAATAATGGATCACCAATAACAGAAGGACCAAATAAGAAACCTGCAAAACCCGTACATAAAATTGCACCAATATAACAGGTGAAAATATCTAATCCAAAGAAAGTTTCAGTTGGATCGATTTCAATTTGTGAAAAATAAGAAAATGATCCCATCATTGTTAATAAAGCTGCAACTATTGATCCAATACCACCAAGACGTCTTTGTTGTTTACGCAATGCTAAAAATTGTTCCCATGACATTTTACTTGCAACTTCAGTTTCTTGTAAAGTAGGTTCATAGTCCTTTTTAATATTTGATGAATTGAAACGTTTTGTAAATGTGGATAATAAAGGGGTTAAAGGTTTGGAAAGTCTTAATGGAGAAACTTTATGGGATAAAGAGCCCATTTGACGGAAACCAAGACCGATGGTTCTTGTGGTAAACATTGTTTGTTGTGGTGTGGTAAGTGTGAATTAGAAGAAGAAGAGAACTGCTCACTCGATGGAGAACCAAACCTTTAATTTTACTATAAGGAGCGAAAATAATAAATGAAACGATCTTAATAATCAAATACATAGAGATTTACAATTCAGTGAATTTAATTTTTTTTTTTAATTTAAAGTATGAAATTTAAAGTTGAGTATATTTTAACTATAGAAAAGGTTTATTTGGTATATAAGAAAAAAGAATGCATCGCAAAACCATGCTAGATGCAACAACAAGTAAAGTAAAAGACAATTTTAATGCAAATCTAGAATAATAGTATTATTTTTTTTTGTGTTTTATGTTTGAGGTGTAATGATTTAAGCTTCAATCTTTTCTAAAGATTCTGGCATTTTTTCCATTGGGAAGTTCTCATAGATGATTCTGTAAGTAACTTCGAAAAGAGGGAACTTACTAATTTCACCCATGTTGGTTAAGAATTCATGGACTTCTTGACAAGTATGTATACCTTGACATGATTGACCATTCAATAATTTTTCTTCAGCAACAGTTGCAGATACTTTATGTTCAGCCATGTATCTACCAACTCTGACATTACGACCACCAGAACAGGTAGTGATTAAATCAGCAACACCGGCAGATTCATATGTAAAAGTTGAATCTTCAGTTGAACTGAAAAACATTTTAGCAAATTGAATGGTTTCACAGAGACCAATTCTCATGACTGCTGATTTAGCATTATCACCCCAACCCAGACCTTCAACAAAACCTGCAGCCATTGCAACGACATTTTTGAGTGCACCAGCAATAGAAATACCAGCGACATCATTGATAACTCTGACATGGAAATAAGGTCTGTGGAATAAACTTTTCAAGATTTGATGGTCGATATCTTTACCCTTACCTCTGAAATCTTTTGGAATGGTGTAACCAACAGTGGTTTCAGACCATTTACATTGAGCAACTTCTGGAGCTAAATTAGCACCAGATAAAGCACCACAATATATACCTAATTCTTCAGTGATATGAGATGATAATAATTTACAACCATCTGGATTGACTTGTAAACCTTTAAGACAAGAGATTGCTCTTGCATTTGGATTCACCTTACCCTTTAATTGAGATAAGATTCTTGGTAAAAATTGATGAGGAATGTTGAAAATGATTAAATCTGCATTTTCACAAGCTTCAACAATATCAGGTACTGCAACAACATTAGCAGGTAATTTGATACCAGGTAAATATTTGACATTTTCATGTTTTGTGTTAATGATTGAAGTTAATTTTTCACCTTCAACTAATTCTTCATAAACCCACATATTGACGTTTCTTTCAAATTGCATAGGTCTTTCAACGGCATTTTCAGCAACAACTTTGGCAATTGTGGAACCCCAGTTACCAGAACCGACAACAGTGACTCTGAAAGGTCTTTCAGGATAGTCTTCTGGGTCAAGATAGGATGAATCCTTACAACGAGGAACCATAGTGTTTGCAATTGAGGATAATCTTTGAGCAGGAGAAGCCATTTTGGATATATTTTTTAATTTAGTAGTAGTAGTAGTAGTTGTTTTTAAAATTTGAGTAGTATAATTTTTCTTTGCAGTAGCGATTAACTTTAAAGATGTAGATGTAGATTGTAATTTTCTCGAATGGAAGATTGTGCTGATAGGAAACATTTACAGTAGTGGAGCAGTCAAGAAAAAAAGGGGAACAGGGTGGAGTTAAATAGCAATGACCACCAAACTGGGAAAAAATGACGTCCAGGGTGAATCCTCTGCGAAAAAAAGAAAAAGGGCGAAAAAAGAAACGACGGCCGCGGAAAAAGAAAAGCGATTGCGTAACGATGACTGTGCGGTCACTATGACGTACGGCCAACGACCGAAAGCAGTGAATGACACCTCCCTCTCTGCTGAGGTCTCGTCTTTGCAGTCATTACATCATTCGAGAGACCTAAAAGGGGACAAAATTAGAAAGGGGTGAGATGACTCGCCTCCTGTTTCCAGAATTGCCTGATTGGGTTTCAATAATTTTTTTTTTTTTTTCTTTTGTGTTACTATCTTATATTACATAATCACGTCCTACAAAGGCACTTTTCCCTCTCTCTCTATCATTTAGAATGGTACACTACCCAACGTGGTACCGTTACCACCCACTGGCAGTCTCATTCCATTAGCCTTAGCATCTTCAACTAATTCCCACAAAGCTTCTCTTACAACATTACCGTTTTTACCAGATGCTTCACCATCTTGTTCCACCATATCAACATCAACAATGCCTCCCTTTTGACCCTTAACCATTTCATCACGTCTTCTCTCAGCATATTTGATGTTTCTATTCACCTTCTTGGCCTTCTTGTTGGACATAACTGTATTACCAACAACTCCTCCACCATTCTTAATTGGCACTACTGCTAATGTACCTTGAGATGTTTGAATAGTGGTAACTGCTTGACGTGCACGAACTGCTCTTCTTTTCGATGCAACGAGTGATTTTCTTTGTCTTGTGATATTGGCCTTTGGCTTATTGACGGAATTCTTCGATGGCATGATGGGGTTGTTAAATGAAAAATTGTAGTATAATGTACCAATCTCTAAGCTGTATCAGGTAAAAAAAAAATTTTCAATTTACATGTTAATTATTTTTTCTTCTCTCAATTACAGAGATGAAAATTCAACAGACGTCTGGGGTGCGTGGCATTCGAAACGGTGTACTGTAAGTGAACTTTGTCGCTTGGCCATGCAGGAAAAAAAATCGACGCGAAAAAAAGTTCTTTACACCAATTCATATGAAGTGGTTACGTAATCCACTGGATTATAGGAATACTTTAAACTATTATGACTCCATGGTTCATCTAATAGGATAATATAAAGAAAAACTTACCATTGAACAGTATGAATAAAAAAATTGGAGCACACCTCTAATGAGCTATGTTGATTAGTTTTTTTTAAAAAAAAAATATCATTTCTTGTATTTTTTTAATTTATTAAGTATTGGAATTAAAGCCCAGAATTTGTAAAACTTGCAATAAACTTTGTTCTTCCCGTGGTGTATGTGCCATACAATAGTATTTAATTAGTTTCTAAGGACAGGCTGTTTTCCAATATACATAAAGTTGTTAAAAGAATCCTGTTTTTTTCTTTTTTTAAAAAATCATACTTTTTAGAAATACGTTAGAATTATACATTCTATTTAAAATAAATTTACTCTGAAATACCTCTCTTAACTAGATTTTGTTGAACTTCATTTCTTAAATATTCAATCATCTTAACAGGATCTTGTGCCTTGAAAACTGCAGTACCAGCAACAATAACATTAGCCCCCGCTTCAGCTGCAATTTCAACAGTACCTTTACCTAATCCACCATCAACTTGAATATTCATATTTGGGAATTTTTCTCTTAATTCTTCAACTTTTGGCATCATATTAGCCATAAATTTTTGTCCACCAAATCCTGGTTCTACAGTCATAATTAATGCCATATCTAACAATGGTGCTAATTCAAACAATACATCAACTTCAGTTCCTGGTTTAATAGCACATGCAGCTTTCATATTAAATGATTTAATTAATTTAATTAATTCCTTTGGATTTGATGTTGATTCATAATGAAATGTATATTGATCACCACCAGATTTGGCAATTTCTTCAACCCATTCTTCAGGATTTGATACCATCATATGACAATCAAAAAATTTCTTATTAATTGGTTTATCCTTTGGAACTGCATTTCTTAATGATGAAATGATTGGTGGTCCCATAGTAATATTTGGAACAAAATGTCCATCCATAACATCAAGATGAACCCAATCAGATCCGGAGTCGAACATCCGATGACATTCACATCCGAGTTGTGCAAAATCTCCTGCAAGTAATGATGGGGCAATGATAGGTTTAACCATGTTTGCAATGTGAAACTAGGAGAAATAAAGAAGATACCAGAGTGGCCACATTAATTAAAAACTGAGTTATGTTGGGCATCATTACTAACCTTCCCCGGGGTCTCTCACTCACTCACTCACTTACTCTTTTTTTTTTACCGCTGACACCAAATAAGAAGTCCTCACGCCTTTTAAATTTTTGAAATTTGCATTGTTCGAGTACTCCGAAGAATTTAAAGAATAATAATTGTTTTTCAGATTGTATAAATCGTACATATAATTTGGAGATAAATATATAAATGTTTCAATATATAAATGTCATTTAATTGTCCATGAGGTCCAAACACTTAATCTTCTTGTTCAGATAAAGTCTTAAAGTACATTTTTTCAGTATCAAATTTAATACCTCTTTCCAGTAACTTACCAAAGGCATCTGCGAAAACGTTTAAACATTTTTCTTCATCCTTTGCAAATATTTCAACATATTTTCTAAACTTTGGATCAGTCTTTAAAGCCATATCTGCAGGTAACATCATTAGACTGTGAGTTTTTTCATCTTCAAATTGCTTTTTACCATTCCATTTCTTATATTGCCAGTCTTCACTTAATAAAAGTGTAAAGAATTGATTAGAAACAACAGTTGGGGAAAATGTCCAAGGACCATCAAAACCAGAATTTTTAACATGACATCTACCAATTGAATGACCAACACCAATTAATGCAACTAATTCTTCATCAGTAAAACCCAGTCTTTCAGTGAAAACACTTCTTAAATAACCACCAGTTGATTGACTTGCATCTGGTAATCTATGATAAGGTGGAGTTACATCACTAGATAAATCAACTCTACCTGGTCTCCAAGCAATTTTTGGACCTTCCATTTCTTGAATACCTGCAACACCACCTAAAGTAAATAAATCTCCTGTTGAAATTTCTGGGAATTGTTCCTTAATTGATTTTAAAAATTCCATACCTGTAACTAAACCTGCATTTTCAGGATCTGCTTGTTCTTTCTTAAATCTCATTGTACCAGCATATGAACCACCTTTTAAATCACTTTTATCATTTTGGTCATATGAACCACTATTATGCCATGCCAATCTAACCAATAATGGCGCATACGATCCATAATCATAATCATCCACATCAATTAATTTTTGTGCAATGGCATTATAAACTGTTTGGTAATATTTTTGATCATTGGCCTTTGTAGCTTCTCTCACGTTTGTAGTGACTTTACTAGCACCAAAACCAAATAATGCTTTGTTAGCAATATTTGCGTTATTCTTATTATTATTATTATTGTTGTTGTTGTTGTTGTTGTAATAGTTGTAAGCCACTAAACCTGCAGAAGCAGTGACTGCAATTGAAGCCAAGAATTTGGCATTGAATGCTCTTTTGTATTGTGTTCTGGAAGATTGCTTGACAGCATTCGCAGAAAGACGTGCGTAGTTGTTAACAGCAGACATTGGTTGTTGTTTGGGGAAAGGAAACAAAAAGGAAAGTCCTCACAGAAGAAGCAGAAAGCGGTCTCTTTATAAAGAACAGCCAGTAGGAAAATCTGAATTTATCAGCAGAGTTTGGGCTGGAATGCAACTCAATGTGTGCCCAGTTCCCCTATTGTCTGATTATAAATTTTATGAACTTACGACACTCGCATTGTGACAATTTATCCCCCCCACCTTTTCTTCATTACTAACACGGTCGTCAATCTGGAATCACCCCCAGTGCTGCTCAAGGATTACATCATACTGCTCCCTGTTAGAGTAATGTAGCGGCTGTAATTAAAGAGTGCATAAAGAGTACATAGAGTACATGACCCTTCCCACCAAAATAATAGACACAAAGCCCGCCCACTATGGGTCTTTTTTTAATGGGAATGGCTTTCCCACAAGGCTTATTACCATACTTCGGTTGAGCTGAGAACGAGACACTAGTTGCCCAAGCACAACGTCATACAATTTCTTTCTTTATTCTATTACATTAATTACAGTATTATTGATTTGAAGTGTTAAAACGTTCAATTCAATAAAGTTCTACAGCGAATTGCGTAATCATAGGTAGCTCACTTTATTGTCTCCGGAGCTGGTAATGATTCGCCTGGTGTTTTTTTTTCAATTTCTCTCTTCTTTCATCTGGCTATTGGGCAAAAAAATTAATCATGTTTAATAACCAAACAAAGGAGAAAAAACAAAATACCATCAGAAATGTAATCTAATGTAACGATAAGACCCAAATAGAACAAATAAAAAAAGAATGGAACATGGAAAAAAAGCATTGTAAACGTGTATGTGAGTGTATGATGAGGGGATATAATCTATTAGCAGTATAAATTTACTTTTGGTAATTTGTATTTTCAATTTGATTATAATTCTTCAACAATGTGACCCTTTTCAGAGACGTAGATACCATCTAAGAACTTTCTGATATCCTTGTTTCTAACTCTACAGATTTGTTGGACATCTGCACAACATTGGGAAACATCTTCAACAGAGTTACCAGTGACAACTAATTCATCCTTTTGGACCTTAGCAATTTCACAAGTGACACCTTCTGGAATTGGAACTTCTCTGACCTTCTTGTCACCTAAGAAATTTCTAATTTCAATTAATTTACCACCTTCCTTTTCAATAACGTTAACGTTAATTGGGAAATGCGCGTAAACAAATCTCATCTTGTATTTGTAACCAACGGTAACACCCTTGATTAAGTTGGTGATTAAAGACTTAACAGTTCTTAAAGTAGCAACGTGCTTTCTGTCACCATTGTGGACGTAAAGCTTGATCAACTTGTTGTTAACTTTTTCAAAAGCAACATCAACGTGCTTTAATGCCTTGACTAATTCACCTCTTGGACCAGTAACCTTAACGATTCTGGATTTGATAGAGACGGTGACATCATCTGGGATAGCAATGGATTCGACGGATTGGACGTACTTCATTTTTAAGGAACTGTGTTGTTAGAATGAAGAAAGCAAAGAGAAAAAAAAAAATAGGAATGAAAGATAGGTGAAAGAAAGACTTATCTAGGGGAGAGCAGCCTTTAATAAGTTTGGTGAGGAAACGTCAAAGTGAAAAATTCTGAGATTTGCAAAAAAAACTGGAAATCCAATTCTGTGCGTCTCTTTTTGCCCCTCTGCGCGTTTTCATTGGCTGGAAAAGTGCGACGTCGATCGACGCACGCCCCCCGCAGACCGCTGCGAGGAATTCTTGTTTCCAATCTCAGGACGAGAAGGGAAGGTTGTCTTGTAGAGAGGATGAAATTTACAACATGAATATTGAACATCGACGATATAGGGATCGATTACATAGGAGTAGTACAGCTAGGACCATCTCATTGAAAACCAGCCCGGAATGTTCTCACACAGTATATGCAGCAGAGGCCTTGTGTCGGGAGTGAACGTTTCCAAGGAACTGCTTGTTAGAAACTACCACCCTGTGGTACTGCCAAAGGCCGTGAAGAAAGCAAAGAGTGCTGAAAAGAAGAAGAAAAATATCACTTTCAAAAACACTATGGAAAATAAGAGAGAAAAAGTTGATCCAGTCTTGGGTAAACTTAATAATTCATTTATTGAAAGATTAAAGTTAGAAATTCAAGAACCTAATATTTTATCAAAAGGTTATAACTTAAATGATGTTGATAGATTATTATTTGGTGCTAAAGAAGTTTTGAAAAATAAAGCTATAAATATAGTTGGTTCAACACCTGAATCTATTGAATTAATTGAAAAGAAAGAATCTGAAAAGAGAGATATTTTACTTAGAATTTTAACTTTAAGAAATGCTGATAATATTGAAAAACAGAAAAAATTAAGAGAACTTGCACTTAAAGAATTTGAAAGATTTCCTGGTGACACTGGATCTTCTGAAGTCCAAGCCGCTGTTATGACTATAGAAATATATAACTTAATGGATCATATTAAGAATAACCCTCAAGATAAAGTTCATATCAGAAAAGTTAGAATGTTAACTCAACAAAGACAAAGAATCTTAAGATATTTGAAAAGAGATAATGCACAAAAATATTTTTGGACAATTGAAAAATTAGGTTTAACTGATGATAATGTTCATATGGAATTCAATATGGATAGAAAATACATGGATGAATTTGAAATCTGGCCAGGTAGAACTTTGGTTAACATCAATAAGAAAGAAAATGAAGAGTTAAAGAAGAAGAGAAGAATGGAAAAGCAAGCTTTAAGAAGAGAATTACATGAAAAACTTTTAGCAAAGGAACAACAACAAATTGAAAACCAATCAAAGGATGTTGTACAATAAATATCGTTTCTCCCCTCCTCTCCCTTCCCCTCCAGTCTATCTATATATATACGTAACCATCTGTAAATATACAATATATAACACTACAATCTAAAGGTATTATTTATGAAACATCACCCATCTCAAAATCACCCCTTTTTGCATTATTAACTAGAATGTATTTATCGCATTTAGGAATTTCATTATCAACATGTCCAATAATCAAACATGTGGTTGTTAATTGATCAACAAGACATTTACCCTTTATTAAATCTTCATCTGTCATTGCACTTAATGCTTCATCCAAAATAATAATTTTCGGATCATTGATAATTGCTCTTATTAATAAAACAAGTTTTTGTTTACTAACATGGATTTCACCAAATTTACAATCTTTTAGACTTTCTAAATCTAACAATTTCAAGTAATTTCCAATCTTTGCAATTTTTTTATCTCCTAATTTTTCAATTGTTGGTGGAATATATGATCCAACTATATAACCCGTTGAAATTGTTTCAAAAATTGTATGATTTTTAGGATATAATGCATGTAATTCAGGTGATGTAAATCCAATAAATTTATTAGTGTCAAAATAATTAACATTACCTGGTGCTCTTTCAATTCCAAATACTTTTATTGAACGATTCCATGATTGGGGATGATCTAATGTAATTAATGATAATAATGTAGTTTTACCAGATCCATTACGTCCTCTAATATGCCATTTTTCACCATTTTTAACTACCCATGTTAAATCTTTGATAATTGGCTTACCTTTATAACTAACCGTAGTATTAGACATTTCAATTATTGGTACATTCTTATCATTAATATTTCTTTTAAATAACTTATTATTTTGTTGTAAATTACTCAATATTTTACTCTCTAATAATTTATGCTTCTCATTGAAATTTTCCTTTAATTTTTTCAAATCATTGATTAAATCAATTCTTTTCCCATTTTTCACAATCCCTGTTTCATCAACAATGACAACATCTTCAATCCAATCAGGAACATCATCTTGATTTCTTAAACCAATAACAATTGTAGTTTTAATATTTTCATCAATTGATGTTTTCTTTAAAACTTCATTCACAGTATTGGTTGCATATGGATCTAAGCCTAAAAATGGATCATCAATACATAAAATTGAAGGTTCCTTATATAAAGCTTTGGCAATTCTTGCTCGTCTGAATTGTCCATTACTCAAACTAGTAATGAATTGTCCCTTTATTCCAATCAAATTCAAGTGTTTTACCAAAGAAATAACTTTCTCTTTGTCATATTTAATGTTTGAATTGTATGATTGATCAGCAATGAAATTCTCTACTAATTCATCAACTTCAAGATCTTTGAAAAATTCATATCTTGAACTCAAATGAGTAAATCCACCAGTTGAATCATGCGCACCATGACCCCATGATCCATTATTGACAAATCTGAGTAGTTCCGCACTGAAAGAGGTATCTTTCAAACTCGCGGGATAAGTTCTACTGCTTACAGGATGAGAAATGAATTTGTTTGTAAGTACTGACAAGAAGTCCGTCTTCGGGAAGTCTCCAATCACAGCGACTCGGGATTTCGGAGATAGGGTGTAGTTCACTGAAGAAGAAAACACAGGTCTCGCCTCTGCATTCATCACAGGAGAGGTACGTGTAAACCATGCCCCACGCAGCTGCACCAATGCGGTTTGCAACTTGCTCATTGCCTTAAAAGAGAGTCTGTGGTTAGGCAAAGGGTGTAAGGAACTCCGATTGCAGCCAAATGCCCATGTGTTGTCAAACAAAATAACGTCCGGAGATAAGCCGCATTCACTCGCGACGTTTTTCGCTGTTGTTTGGGAAAGAAAAGAAAAAAACGGGAATTGGTTAAAACCCGTACACGACAAAAGGTACCTCACGAGATTGGCGTGGAGAAAGCCTCCAGATATGTTGTTGTTAATCTGTTTGCGGTTGCATCGGCGCCTTTTCTGTGGGGTGTGTGTTTTTAGTAGGTACTTTCATCTCTTTTTGGAGTCTTTTCTGTCAATCGTGTAGTAGCATTGGTGTTGTATCCAGTGGTATTAAAATAGATATCTTGTTATCCAGTTTTCAAGAACACAAAAATCAAAAATTCATTGTTAGTTACTAATCGACATTTTTATTGGTGTTTACAACTTATTTATCAACTGGTGTTCATTATTTATTCAGTTATATATTCATTTATTCATTTTTTTTGATTTATTAATTTATCAATTTTCCATTCATTTCACAAAACTATTCAATATCACACATATCACACCATGAGTAAAACTTATGATTCATCAGAACTTTCTAAACATGTGCCCAATCCACCAATAAATGATTTGACAATTGAAGAAAAGGCCGAACGGGAGTTTGGTACCTTATTGTCAAATCAATATTTATCAGTGGCAGAACACGATCCTTCAAAGGAAATCAAAAATATAGTTCTAGATGATCCTCCATATTATATTGTCATTACAACTTACTTAAATTATCTAACGTTGATTATAATTGGTCACATTAGAGATTTTTTTGGTATGAAATTTTTCCCACAATATTATTCGGCAATGGTTGCTAAAAATGGTTATCCTCCATGGTATTCAGCATTTGAATCATTTTACCCAAGAAGATTAAAGAGAAGATTAGATGATTGTTTTGCAAGACCAATTTGTGGAGTTCCTGGTAGATATATAAATTGCTTTAATAGAACCTCACTTGATTATAATGAAAGTTTTTACTATGATGGAACAACTACTCCTGCTCTCAATTTATCATCTTATAATTATTTAGGTTTTGCACAAAGTGTTGGTAAATGTACTGATGATTCAATTGAATCTGTTGAAAAATATGGTGTTTCATCTTGTGGTCCAAGAAATGTAATTGGTAATACAGATTTACATGTTAGTACAGAAAAAATCTTATCAAAGTTTTTAGGAAAGGAAGATGCAATTATTTTCAGTATGGGTTGGGGTACAAATGCTCATTTATTTACTTCATTGGTTAATTCTAAATGTTTGGTTATTTCAGATTCTCTTAATCATGCTTCTATAAGATTTGGTATTAGATTGTCTGGTGCCGCTGTTAAAGTTTTCCCTCATAATGATATGGATGCATTAGAGAAAATTTTAAAAGATTCTATCTCTCAAGGTCAAGCAAAGAGTCATAGACCTTGGAAAAAAATATTCATTTGTGTTGAAGGTTTATATTCGATGGAAGGTACTTATGTTAATTTACCTAAAGTTGTAGAATTAAAGGAAAAATATAAGTGTTATTTATTTGTTGATGAAGCTCATTCAATTGGTGCATTAGGTAGAAATGGTAAAGGTATTTGTGAATATTATGGTGTTGATCCACATAAAATTGATATTTTAATGGGTACGTTAACAAAATCTTTTGGTGCCGCAGGTGGTTACATTTCTGCACATAAAAATATTTGTGATAGACTAAGGTTAGATATTACTGTTAATAATTATGGTGAAAGTATTCCACCAGCAGTTTTACAACAAATTTCAACTTCAATGAGAATTATTTCAGGCGAATTAAATGGAGATGAAGGTAAATTAAGATTACAAAGAATTGCATTTAACTCTAGGTATTTAAGATTAGGATTGAAAAGATTAGGATTCATTGTTTATGGTGCGGATGATTCACCTGTTATTCCATTATTATTATACAATCCAGGTAAAATGCCAAGTTTTAGTAATTTATTATTGGAACGTGGGATTGCGGTTGTTATTGTTGGCTATCCAGCAACAGATATTATTTCATCGAGAATTAGATTTTGTATGTCAGCAGCACTTACAAAGGAAGATATTGATTTGATTTTAGCTGCTTGTGCAGACCTTGGTGATACATTAAATTTGAAATTCTCAACTGGTATTGCAGGGGGTGAAAAACATCCAGGTGATTGGAAGAAAGGTATAAAACCAAGATGGTCAATTGAAGAAGTGTTAAGTAAAACACCAGAAGATTGTAAACATGATGTTTATTAAGTAATATTTTTATGACATTATAATATTAAATTAAATCCTTTATAAATAATACAAGTATAAAAAAAATAAATAAGTATAATACGATGATTTCATAATCGAGATAATAATATTAATAAACTATATATAGACGAACCTATACGGAAAAAAATTATGGAGAAGTTCAATAAAAAAGAAAATTTCATAAATAACACATAATCTTAAACGTTATCACCAAAATAACCAATAATTGAAAGGAAGAAACCAGTACCTAAAATCGCACCAGTGTAAAGATGGCTAGTTGCAACTTCAGATAAGATAGATTTGTAAGTTTCTTCAGCCAATTCAACCTTATTAACAACAGGAACTTGAACATCAACTTCTTTTTCTTCAAGTTTTGGAGTTTGACTACCCAGATCATTATATGAAGAATTGTCTAACGGAGAAGTATCTTCTTCAGGGGAAATAACTTCTTTGACTGTTTTCTTCTGATGTCTATAAATGATTTTTTCCTCTTCATTCTTAATAAGTTTTTGCTCTTCACCGAATGCATAGAAATAATTGTATCCCAATGCAATTGGGAATGCTAAAGCTGCATAGATTAAATATGGATGTTTACCATATGCTGGGGATTTCGCATATGCTTGGTAGAACAGATATGAGGATAATGAACCTAATGACCAGAATCCCAAACGTAATGAAACAAACAATTTGGATATCTTCTCCTTTAAAGAAGAGTAGTCTCCCGTCGTTTTAGCAACAATTGAAGGAATGATGTTAAAAGACGTTAAAAGGTAAGATCCACTGGTAAGACCGAGAGATCCAATACCGACTAGTTTGACAATAGTTAAGCACTTTCCCATGATTAAGTTGGTTTTGCTATTTAAAAGAAGTTAAGAGAAGTTAGATATACTTTCTCTCAATTTATTATATAAGCGTTACATTAGATCGGTGGAATCTGATGTAATATTAAAAAGACATCTCCCGGGGAACCTTTCCCTGGGGTATTGCCCTGTATTTCTGGAAATTCCGACGCCCACCTGTGAAAATTCCGAGGAGGTTCATGACTAATTAGATTCCCAGTCGTTATAGTTATGCACCCTCTCGCACGCAACTGTCTAGTCTTTTCGTTTCTCAAAGGTCAACTATATATATATATATATATATATTGAACATGACAGGAATACCGTCTTTTACTCTAGCAAGAACTGCTGCAAAAATTCCAGCTCTCGGATTCGGTGCAGGATCAAAACACAGAGTCAGAAAGTGAACCAATGGAGATTCTGAGGATAATAAAGTTGACGACGAGATTGTCAATGTCTTGAGCGATGCGATTAAGGCAGGTTTTCGCCATATTGACGCTGCAGAAGCATATAAAACAAGATTAGAAGTCGCTACGGCAATCAAGAAATCCAACCTTCCAAGAGATGAAATTTGGATCACTGATAAATTTGATCCAGGTTGGCCATCCCCTTTCAACAAAGCGTCACCTTCTCCTTCTGGACCACGTGAAAGTATTTTGAAGGGATTAGAAATTTTTGATATTGAATACTACGATTTATTTTTGTTACATTCCCAATTTTTTGAACCAGAACTGGTCGATGTTTCAGTAGTTGAGGCTTGGAAACAATTAGAACAATGTTACAAAGAAGGTTTAATCAAAAATATCGGTGTTTCTAACTTTGATGTTAATCATTTGGAAGAAATTATGAAAATTGCAAAGTATAAACCTCAAGTTAACCAAATCGAGTATCACTTATATTTGCAAAATCAATCCGCTGGTATTTATGATTACTGTCAAGAAAACGGTATTCAGCTGGAAGCTTATTCTCCACTGACTCCAGTTTTAGAAAATAGAATCAATGATCCAAATCATCCACTTAAACCAATTATTGAAAAATTAAGTAAAAAGTATGATGTTACACCAAATAACCTCGTACTTAGATGGGTTTACCAATCTGGTGTCATTCCAATCACCACATCTTCTAATTTTGAAAGAATGAAACAAACCATTGAAATTTTCAATTTTGAAATTGATGAAGATGATTTTAACTTATTGAAAAATGTTGGTAATACTTATAAAGTTCGTTCCAGTTTTAAAGAATATTTTGACATTTGAGTGATTAAGGTTTGCTTTGTTCAAGTAATTAAAGTTTTCTAAAATTATTCTTGTATATCTTCTGCTAATATTTAAAAATCTAGTTTAAAACATTGTTTTCTCTGTTTCCTTCGATTAAAAGTATGCTAGGATCCTTTGGTTTTACGATTTACCACAATGCAAGACTAAATTTGTCAGTTGTTCTGGTTGTTGAGTCATGATATACGTAGAAGAATATTATACCATGACAATGTTTTTGTGGTGTTTTTTTTTATAACTCGATGTTGTACCTAAAGGTACCAGCCGCGTTTTCCCCAAAGCGAAAAGAAAGTGAAGCATCTTTTGTGGCTGGTAACGCAACATAAGAGATTGTAATGATACATTAAAGTCTGTGTTGTAAGCAGTGCTTATAGTCTCCTGTCATCTAGAAACTTATATTTGTAGAAGCCAGAGTTTTGCCACAGGGGATCACAAAATATATCCCCAAAACCCTTTATACTTACTGACATATTATCACATTTGGAAATAACTATTATGGATATACAAAAAAGTTAATGCAAAGCGAACCTCTAAGTTGGTTCAAAAGATTAAATATATATGCATGTATGTAATGTCTAGGCAATAAAATAAATAATATAAATAAAAAGATTGGTATAATTAGGTATAATTAAACTTGAAAAAATTGAATGCTTTAATTGAATGCTTATAATAATGCAACAAGTAACAATGCAATGTTACCAAGACCAGATGAAAGTTGGACTGCATTGTTTTTATGCGATGTAGAAGAGATACTACTGACTGTAGCAGATGAAGAAGAACTTGATAATGTCGAAACTGTTGACAATGTCGATGACGAAGAGGAAGTCGAAGATGTTGGTTTGGAGCTGATCAAAGAAGATCCAGACGATCTTGTTGATGAGCGAATTGAAGAAGATGGAACAGAAGAACTAGTTTGAGAACTAGAAACTGTACTAGAAGCTGTGGATGATGGAGAAGATGAAGTTGAGGAAGGTGTTAATGATGAAGATGTTGATGATGAAGAAGTTAATGAAGAGGAAGATGAAGATGAAGAAGTTGATGATGCAGAGGTTGATGATGAAGAGGTTGATGATGAAGATGTTGAAGAAGAAGATGAAGAAGAGGTTGTTGATAAAGAAGTTGATGATGTAGATGTTGATGATGCAGATGTAGATGTTGATGACGTAGAGGAGGATGAACTCGATTGAGAACTAGAAGCAGTACTGGAGCTAAAAAATGACGATGATGATAAATTAGTCGAAGACAAGACAGGTGTGGAGTTAACACTGAAAACATTATTACCAGAACCATAAGTTGATGAAAGTTCTGGTTGTTTTGCCTGTGGAATTTCACCATTGATAATATCAATTTGTCTTGAACCACCAGAATTAGTGCCCTTAGCCAACGAGATACTCAAGTCTTCAAGATCTGCAACCATATAAACACTTCCTAAAAATGATTGACCTAAAGTCATATAGGTTTCACTTCCTGATGATAAAATACCAAAAGCACATTGATCTGACTTTTGATTTGATTGGGTATATAAATTAATTAAGAATGAAGATAATGGTATATCCAAATTCAAACCCTGGAAATTAAATCTCAAATTTGCATTATCTGCAATGGAACATAAACCAACGTAGTAATCTAAACTTTCAGAATATTGCAAATTAAATAATGTAGTAATTGAATTAACAATACTATCAGGAAAATAACTTAATGTAGTTCCTGTATCTAATAAAGCAGCGATTGCACCAGAACCAATTTCAGCAACTTCAGATGATGATTCATTGATATATTGTAAACTATTCACAGTAACGGTTAATTGAATTGGAGAACCCACACCTTGATCATATAATGCATTGACAATTGGTAATGTTACCAAATCACCAACATATTTAGAAGAGTCAACGGCACCAAATAAAATCTCAGAATTTGAAGAATCATCCAAATAAACAGAATATGCTGCCTTATTAATAATACCATCACTAACTAGTTTCAAAGGTAAATTTTCGTAAGTATATGGTGAAGAGGAACCCTGTGATGTAACTTCTAGACCCGCAAGTCCAATCCCTAAGACACCTTGTGCATTATCAGTATTATCACAGACAGCCACATTCATATCTTTAATTTCAATGTTACCAAAGTTAATTGTATCTTGACCCCAAGTACCCTTAGCAAAAGTATTATCAGCATATGTAATATTGAATGATGTACCGTTAGAATGAAAGGAGGAAGACTTTTTAGAGTTAAAGGTACCATATTCAGAACAGTCAATTGGAGAAATTGAAGACGATGAAGAGGCCTTATTTTCAAATTTCATTTCATTAATATCAGTTTCAATATCTGGGAAGATTTTACGACCCTTTGAGCTCACGGTACCTGCCTTACAATATTTATTTTCCGAACTGACAAGCCAAAAATCTGAAGATCCTGTATCCAAAAGAACACCAACTTTTTCATTGTTTGAACCAACTAAAACATTGGCCATATAGAAAGTTTGCTCATCTAAAAGTGCAAGACTTGCGTATTTATCATCTGATGTATCCCTTTTAACATGATGCTTGATAGCAACATTAGAAACCATTTTTTCTGCAGTTAGAGCCCAATACTTTTCGGAAGGGTTAGCCCAAGCGATACCAGCAAATGTACTGAATATGGTGAGAACACTGATCGGAAGCATCTTATTGGTCTATATATGGATGTGTGGATGCCTGGATAGATGAATATGGATGAAGAGGAGAGGGTATAGGAGGAAGAGTTGAAGCAAAAAAAAAATAGGTAAGGACGTAGCAGTACTATTAGAAGAGCTTCTGAGACTGCAAGACAATGTTTCCTGGGGAGTTTTGAGGGAAACGTTGAGTTACCAAATGGAAAATGGAAAATTGAAAATAACAATCTATAACTGATCAACCGATACCAAATATTTCCACTTGGAATTAATGCCGGTCGAAAAACGACACCTCTCTGTCCCACCCGCTGAGGGAAAAACCAGCCTCTCTTTCATTTTCCCAATGCGGTAAGAGCGATGTTTCTTTTCGGAACTGTAATTACGAAAAACCGTTTTCCCGTTTCCCAATCGAGAGCGTGTTTGTTTATATTTCGGTGTGCTAGATATAGATAGGTTGGCACCGAATGCTGGAATACAGGGCCGGCGATGATGATCTATACAGCTAAGTCTATTAGTACAATAAGGCAGCCATCAGGGGTACCCATGCAGAGACCCATCTTTGAACAGGAACAGCATCATTATGTGATGTCTGGCTAACTGATCTGATCAATGACGTATGCGAAACAGAAACAGAAACAGAGGTGGCGATGGATGATGAGAAGCTCTCTGTGGCCCCTGTTTTACTGTTGAATATGCTTTTTTGATAATAAGAGCTGTGTTTGTTAATTGAGGTGGTAGTTGTACTGTTCAGTGTCGAATAGAACATGTGTAGGGAATCATATGTTATTGGATTAGGAGGAATTTTGATATTAGGGATATCATCTAAACCGGTTGAAAGTTCAATGATATTGGCGTCGTTAGGCGGATATGCTGCGTTTGCCAATGCCACCGATCTGGATTCTTGATCAACAACCATATAAACATTGTCAAGAAAGGATTGTCCAAGGACAATGAATTGTTGGACGTAAGTTTCAGTGATGGGCAATGTACAGCTTTGTTGATCGTCATCCACGAGTGCAAAATTTAGAATAGGAACTGTATAATTGATTCCTTGGAAAGAAAATTCGAAAAGTTTATTTTTTAACTTTGAACATTCTCCACTGTACATTCTACTGTCTGAATTATAAACAAAGTTGAGTTCCTCACCAATTCTCCTGATTATTGTTGTTGGCAATGATCCAATAGTTGCCCCGGTATCTAAAAGTGTAGCCATATAACCTTCTGCAATTGATATTTTTTCTCCATTTTGAACATTTATCACAGATATACCATTCAAAGTGATTGTAATTGATGAAACGTTATTAACTTTTTGCAATGAATTCCCATTGACCATTGGAAACTTGTGAATATCATTTACATACTTCCCATTATCGATTGCACCGAAAAGCATTTCACCATTTCCAAAATCCTGATCAAGATACAATGAAAAAATATTTCGATCAATAACTCCATTTTCAACCATTTTCAATGGAAAATTACTATACGTATATCTTAAGTCAGCATCAGCATACAAGTATGTTGATTCACCCTCAGGTAAACCTAATCCAAGTATACCTGTCTTTTCAGAACTATTTGAAACAACGGCAAAATTCATATCACCCAATGACTGTTGATTCAAAGATATTTCATCAACACCCCAAGTACCTTGAATAGCAGTGAAATTAATACCGTATCTCATGGAGAAAGACGTATCATTTGATTTGAATGTTTTCGAATCATTTACATTGAAATAAAAGTCATCATTAGTTTTATCTTTATAACTAGTAATTGATTCTACCGCAGGTACCCAAGTATCTGCTGAGCCGGTATCAATTTGTAACATTATTGGTTCATTTTCTGATCCCAATTCCAATTTTGTTAAGAATCGCATATCAACGAATTCCAAGTCCATTTTTAAATATTTTTCAGCATACACGGCAGTTAACAAAAAAAGTATTATTTGAATGTTCATGTTTAATAATGTTATATTTATTATCTTCAAGTTTTGTTTCCTTTGCTATTTGCTCAATTAATTGAATGGTATTAACTATGTCAACAAAAAGAAAAAAACAAACTCCCTCTTGCCACACACATTATCCGACAATTCTTGCTCAGTGAAGAGAAACTTCCAACTATATACTTTCCATTTTTACCAGTAGTTTGTTTTGCAAAATAAAGTTTGTAAACCTGTTACATTACACGAGTGAAACTGCTTCATAGCGCTTCAAAGACTCTTCTTAGATGTCCCAAAGGGGAAATCTCTGTGGGCTCTCCCAAAGAGGCAGGTGTGCCGAAATTGGATGTTTGATTAAGGCTCATCGAAAATTGATTATTAAAACTTGGCAGTAAAATCAATGCGAGGAATGAATGGGATTGTATCTGACCCCCTCAGCTCATCCCTTTCAACTCAGCAACAGATAGACATGGCAAACAACGGGTACAAGCATTTCAATATCTTGAAGCAGGGAATTGATGAATTAGGAGAAGAACACTCAGCCAATGATTTGGTAAACAATTCCGAACAATTCATTGCACAGTTAAAGAGGTATAGAACACAATTAGAGATAGGAGGTAATGAATCTGGTGAAATAGATAAACAGTTTGCAGTTAGTCTTGATTATTATAATTCTCAAACACTCAAATATGAGAAACACCTCAATAAAAATCTCAAAACGTTTTCTTCACGTCTAGATAAATGTAAGGGATGGGATATAGATTCTGTTTATAAATATAAAGGAATCGATGACAATCACGCCCAAATGCTCCGGGCAATAATAATGGATTTGATGTATCAGGGGAAATTGGAAGAGTCCAGGGTATTATTTGAAAATACGAAGGAAATTGAGGGCAGTGAGGCATTTGAACGAGTATACAAACATTTCGAATCATTGAGAGTATTGATTAACGCCTTAAATGAGGAAGACTATACTATTTTATACAAATGGATTGAATTTGAAGATAGAAGAGAAAATATTTTGAAAACAAGCTCACTAATTGAAAATTTAAATAAGTTACTATACTATCAAGTTTTAGAAATAAAATCCCATCTAAGATCGATCCCACCACATGGAAACTTACTACTTGATTGTCAAACAGAACACGACAGTCAAATAATGAATAAAATCAAAAGTAGATGTATGGATATTGAAGATGATGCCAGATTTTCCATAATTATTCCAGAGCTCACAACGTTTGAAAAAGAAGAAGTCAAGAAGGTCACGCTTTCCGAGTTAATTAAGGTGTACAATAAATATTCCAAAGAGATTTTCAAATTGAAACAAGAATCCCCTTTGAACAGATGTTTACTGGCTGGTCACTTTGCATTGGGAACATTACTAAAATTTAATTCCATCAGAAGACGGAAAAGTAGCTCTGCAATGATGACCTTTTCAAAGAATAATAAGGATGTTTCCCGGAGAAGATCTTCCTTAATGGATGGGAATAGGGGGATTGGGTATCCATTCAGACACAGAATTACGACATACGACGAAGAAATGACAAACGAATCAGTGGAGTCCGAAGATGGGTGCTCGTGGGATGAATCGGTTTTCAATTTAGAATCAGACCTGAATCCAGAAGACGAGGACAATCAGACCGTTGAACTTCCACTAGAAATCGAGCTGCCTAAATGGCTCGGCAGTCATTGTGTCTTTGTGTGTCCTGTGCTGAAAGAAGAAACTACATCAAAGAATCTTCCTTACATGCTCCCCTGTCGTCACTTCATCAGCCGTATGGCGATGGGTAAACTTGGACGGGGAGTCGGAGACGAAATTAAGTGTCCATACTGTCCCGGAAGGTCCTCCTGGCGGGATGCCGTTAAGGTTGAGTTTATTGCTGCGTAGGGTCCGATATTAAAGGATAAAGGTTCCGAATTTGCAATTATACAAGTGTAGCGAGGGTAAAAAAATTTTTTTTTTTCCATGCAAAAATTGGATCGTTAGTTGTATAGTGGTATTCTGTACAAGGTTTAATTGGAGGTATTTATCTCGAAAGGTAGAGCAGTTAGACGGATTCAACAGAGAAACATAATGGCAGTCGCAGACGTACGCAACAGAAGGTCCAGGAAAAAGAGAAGAACAGAGGTGTCAAGTGATGAGAGCAGTAGCAGTAGCAGTGACAACAACAGTAGTGACAATAACAACAGTGACGACGATGGAGCAGTGGAAGCTAATACCACAAACAATGAATTTGAACCAATGGACGGTGTAGTGAGCGACGCTGGCACCAGGCATCTCGACAACGCAGATACTGCCATCGACGCGTTGCAAATAGAATCAACACGTCAAACTGACCGTACAGTACTGGAAACACGTCTCAAACTACAAGAAGTGTCATCCAAACTGGCCGGCGCATCCCAGAACAACAGCGGGTCAGGCGTGGCGTCCGACGAGTGGATGTCCTTGATGGTTTCCAGCTACGGAGACGACATCGACGGGCTTCGACAGGCTGGAGACTTCAAAGAGGGCAGTGTCGCCCTTGTTGCAGAGCTTCTACGAACAACCCAGAACGTGTTTGCTGCTGAAAAATGAGCATGAGCATGAGCATGGTAATGGTAATGGGCATGAGCATGAGGCGAGGCAGGTGGTGATGTGCAATGTGTTCCGTGAAGCCACCGATAAATTAGACATCAATATCCGTGTTCTGCAGAAATTTACGTGTTCTGCGGCTGAGAAAAAAAAATTTATAAGGGGAAGTGTCGAGGCTTGTAAATATGAAATTTGGCAAAGGCTTTTGTTATTGATATAGACAGAGTTGCTCAAAGTTTGCTTCTTTCTTGTATAATCTCTTTCTTCTTTCTGCACAAGTACTTCGGTATTCAATCTTATAGTATCCCAAATCGGTACATCGCAAGCAAACGACCATGAAGTCTTTATTAGTATGGTCCATCTTTCTCCACCTTGCCTCCGCGTCCCCAATAGCAGGAATTACAAACCTTTTCATGGAATCTGCTGATGTTTCCAATAACACCCCAAACGGTGAAGCTGAAAAGCCATATTATTTCAAATTAACGGCTCAGAAGCACTATGGTAAAACTTTCAACGATGCAATACCCGGTACAGAACCTTATATTCTTATTGAATCTGAGGAACTGATTACTAATGAATTGAACAAAAGAGCCGATTCAAATGACAATTCTAACACTCCTGATGGTTCAGTCATAATGAATTTGACGAATGAGAATACTTTCTATTTGACACTTCTTGAAATAGGTTCTCCTGTTCAAACCGTTGGTGTTTTGGTCGATACAGGTTCTTCAGATCTTTGGGTTGTGGGATCGAATAATAGTTACTGTATGTCCGGTACTACCGGTGCACTTCCACGACCAAACAACAAGGCAATTGCTTATGATTCAATTGCAGATATGAACAATATTGTTTATAGCAATGATTCTATTAATGATGGCGTTCAATCAAAAGCAACCTCTTCATCAGATTCTAATGCAGAATCAATCAATTGTTCCGTTTATGGTACTTTTGATTCCGATAGTTCAGAAACTTTCCGATCAAATTCAACTAAATTCTCAATTACTTACGCAGATGGTACTTTTGCAAAGGGTGTTTGGGGTATGGATGATATAACAATCGGTGATTTTAACGTCACTGGATTATCATTTGCAGTTTGTGACAATGCAGATAATGCAATGGGTGTTTTAGGTATTGGTTTACCAGGTTTAGAAACAACTTATTCAGGTTCTGCTTCTGTGTCTTCAATTTTTTCATCTCCTTACCAATATGAAAATTTACCAATAAGACTTACAAGTATGGGCTTAATTAAAAGAACTGCATTTTCAGTTTATTTAAATAAAGAAAATGCTCAATATGCTAATATCTTGTTTGGTGCTGTTGATCATTCTTGTTATACCGGTGATTTGGTTTCATTGCCAATTATTAATACCCTGCAATCTAAAGGTTACAAGTCCGCAATTCAATTGGATGTTACATTAAATTCAGTTACTCTTATCAACACTCAAAGCAAACAGCAAGCTGTTGTTGGTGTTGGTGCTGCTCCAGCTTTGTTGGATACCGGTACTACTTTGACCTATGTTCCACCAGCTGTTTTAACGACAATTTTATCTTTAATCAGTGCTAGATACGTTTCATCAGTTGGTTATTATGTTGTTGATTGTTCGAATGCAGCAGATTATGAATTGAATTTCAATTTCCAAGGCTTTAGTATTTCAATTTTATTAACTAGCTTTGTTATTCCACTCCAAACAACCCAGGGCTCATCATCTTCCTATTGTATGGTTGGATTACAATCAAGTGATGCAAGTTCATTTACATTGGGTGATAATTTCTTAAGAAATGTTTACATGGTTGCCGATTATGAAAGTTTGGAAATTGGATTAGCAGTTGCTAATTTCGATAGTTCATCTCCTGATTATGAAGTTATTACATCTGGTATTCCAGGAGCAGTTGCTCCAAACTCTGCTTTAGAATGGAGTCCGTCAACTTCATCATTGAATGTTCAAAGTAATGTTCAAATGTCTGCAATCCCTTCAACAACTTCATATTCTTTCCAAACAAAAGATTCAAACGAAAAAACAAGTGCAGCTTCACAAACTAGAAATACAAATGTCAGAGCTTCAACATCAAGAATTGTGAGTACTATCACACAAGCATCTTCCTCCAGAAATGACGCTGATTTCTTGGACGTGAGTCGTTCACACTTGTTTGGTGGACTTTTTATGTTTGCTGCTGCACTATTATGAAATGATTTTGCATTTTCATTTTACTTTATTTTGAAACTCTTTCACATGGTATTCCCCCTTGTCTTATATCAATTACTTCAATTGAAAAGAATAAAAAAAGCTAGAAAAGTTTAGAAAAGAAAAAAAAAAAAACCCCCATTTGATCACATTTGTTACCCTTTTGCATGAATCACTGCATATTCTAACCTTTTATTTGTTTTATCTTTTATACTGTTTGTTTGCGTTTATATTGTTTTTTATACCTTTAATAAATTAGTATTATAATCATGAAAAGATTGTAAGATTACGTAATTTGTTTTTTTATTGATTAGGCGAATCTAATTAATTTGATTATACGACCAATGTTGAGGAATTGCCTTATCGAAATGTGTCTTTTGGAGGGCAAACCGCAAACATGTCCACATTCGTGTATTTGCCATTGAAGAAAACAACAGATGTTGACTGGGAATCACCATTGAACACGTTTTTAACTTCAACGTTTGGGCGTTCGTTTAGTTCCGAGATATCTCCATCTATCAAAACTTTGAATAAATTACGTTTAGATATTCAACATTCATCCATAAAAGATTCGGATGTTGCATTGTCAATATATGCTGATTATGTTACTCAATTAAATTCATTAAGTCTGAGATTGCCAATGGATATAATGTTGAAATCAAGTAATTTAGAGTTCTCATGGAGTGAAATTGATTCAAGTTCAGACTCCGAATTTTTCCAACAAAAATCAATTTCTTATGAAAAGGCTTGCATATTATACAATTTTGCAGCATCTTACGTTTTTTTGGGTATTGAATCATCTTCTAGAATTGACTGGAAATCTTCAGTTACCTTTTTTACTAAATCATCGGGAATTTTTGAATTTATTTCAACTCATTTTTTGCATGCTCCAACTGACGACTTGAAAGTTGATAATATTAAAGGTTTAGCCAAATTATCACTTGCTCAAGCATTCGAGTGTTTTTTTTGGAATTATATGCAAACATCTGCTTCGACAAAACATTCTTTAGCTGCTAGATTAGCAGAAGGTATTTCAAATTTATTGAAGCAAGCATCGAACTACTTTGGTAAAACAAACATTAATTTAGGATTTGATGATTTGATTACTTTTAAAATCAATTATTTTCATGCACTTGCATTATTTCATTATGCACAAAACTATGCCGAACTAAATAAAATAGGATTTGCATTGAGAGTTTTGCAATCTATTAAACTTTACACAAACAATTGTATTGCTTTGAAGAACAGATCTAACAAGAAAACTGTCTTAGAACCAACATTTATTCAATTAGCAGTCGAGTTGGAGAAAGATGTAGTTTCAAAGGAAAAGGAGTGGAGCAAGGATAATGAACTGATTTATAACCAAGTATTACCACCAGCAACTGACATACCAACGATTAAAGCAATGGAACCATGTAAATCAGTGGATTTTGAAAAACATTTGAAAGAATTTGGATGTAAAGACTTGTTTGCTAAAATTATACCAATGGAAGCACACAAAGGAATGTCAATATATTCAGAGAAACAAGCTGAAATTCTACGTTCATACAGTGAAAGAGTTCATGTAGCAAATGAAGAAATTAAAAGTGTTTTTGAGTTTTCTAAGTTACCTTCAACCCTTAGTGACATTCAAAGTTTACTAAAAGATTCCGATTCAGTGATTAAAGAAGAAGACAGGGAAAAGGAGATTGATTATCCAAAGGTTTTAGCTATGGCCCATGAAATTGAATCCTCTGCTAATTTGTATTTTAGCTTTTACATTAAAGAAAATTTTCAGAAAAAGGAACTAATCACTAAATCGTTTGCAAAAGCCGATGAATACCTTCTTCAAGACGAAAAAAATATGTTGGTTAAAGGATTACCTGAAAGTCCTGAATTGTATACACTCAAGGATAAAATTTCAAAACTTCGTAGAAATTTGGTGGATGCGTCGATAAGTGATTCTAAATTGGAAGATATATTAAATCAATATGAAACAGAACTAGAAGTTTTGAAGAAGGGTACCCTCGGTGTTCAAAAGTGGTTGGATGAATCTGTCACGTCTGAACAAGAACAAAAATTAGTTAAACAAGTTTCATTGTTAGATTTAGATGATGATAACGACAAGGCCAATAATTCTTTGGATTTCGACAAAAAGACAGCTGAACAGTTGATAGAGACGATTTACTCCAATAAAAAGTCACTTGAGTTATTAATTGATGAAAGAAATTCGACTTTGCATGACTTAAAAGAATTGATGCACAATGAAGATATCTCCTCTGTTTTAATTAAATATAGCGGTGCTGCCGAGAGTGAGTTGAACACGCTCTTTAGAGAAGAACTAGAAAAATATTCTAGTTATACTGGCCGTGTGGATGCTCTTATTTCTGCACAAGATGGATTAATTATTGATTTGAAAGACTCACTGAGACATTTGTTAGGTTTGGATATTATCAAAAAGAAAACAGAGGAAAAGAAAAAAGAGAGGAACACCATCAGATCTAAACTTACAAGATTGATAAATGCATATGATGCGTGGAAGTTATGCGCTAAAGGTATACCTGAATCCAGCTCCTTTTATTCAGCATTTGCCGAGCAAACAATCAAAATAGTAAACCAAATACATGATGTTGTCAATCAAAGAGAATTTACCAGTTCCAGAAACAGTAGTATTTCCAGTAATTTTACAGGGACCACCGGTTTTGGAGGCTATACTAGAAACAATCCTGCACCGCCACCTCCAAGTTACGATAACTCCACGAATACTAGCATCCCGCCACAAATTCCGGCTCTTCCTTCCAAACCTTCGCAAACAGGAAACAATCAGCCATATAATACACCTTCAGTTTACGATCCTGGGATGTATTCCCAGTTTGGGAAAGACTGGAAACATTAATAGAATAATTGCTTTAATAACTTTGAAGTTTAAGCAAGTATTATTATGATAATAAAGTGTAGACTGAAGTTTTTTAATACGTGCGACTAAAAAATAAAATTTCTTGTCGAATCTTACAAGAATGAATATTTTTGCTCTTGGAAAGTTTGTTAGGATGGTTACTGTGAAAGCTCCATTCTTGCGTCTACTATCCACACATAGAACAGGTATAATGGCTGAAGCTGTGTCTGTTAAGTCAGAACTTACCAAACATGATAAATGGAGGACCGGTGCACATCAAAATTCCGAAGCTACTTTGAAACCAGATGAAATACCGAATATCAGAGAAAAAGAGTCACCATTGGGTAAAGAATGGTGTGGTATATTCGAAACCAAGGTTGAGTTTAAGACACAGCATTTCATGACAGCGATGTCTAATTTAATTGACAGTCCTAATATTAATTCGACCGTTATTCTTAGAGCCGACATCTTACGTAAAAACAAGTTCATTTATTCCTCAGAAACAGATGAAGTCAAGAGTGATAAGTTTGTTAGTCCACATGTAAACGACGAGCCACTATTAACAGAACCATGTGAAGCAGTTTTAACGACGAATTTGGAAGATACTGCATTTAGGGAAGTTCCTGTATCGTCAGATTTTAAACCGCTTCATGAGATTGTCAGACGGATGATTCCGAGAAACCCGTCAAAAGATTATATTATCAATCAAACTTGTTATATAATGACAAATGGTAAAACCAATTCAACTTTGGTTCTTTATACTCCTAATATTGCGGGTCCTGAAGAAACTCCATTTTATTTACCACCAGCAAGATCGATTGGTATTTTATACAACGGGAATGACTCAACTTTATCAATTTCGTATTTGCCATTTGAATCCCAAGATCCTAACATCTTTAAAGAAATGTCACCATCTGATAGATCAGTTAGAATTGCATATAGACTTTTGGGTACTGCTAAGAAGCATTCAAATGGTGTTATGAATGGTTACACAAAGCGTGTTAACCATGATCAAGTTGTTCCAAAGCAGCAGTTTCAGGATAGATATATTTTACTGAAACAAAAATATGCCAAGTTTTTAGTTGACAATTGGTGTGAATCAACAGATCCAAGAAAACATGTCTTTGAAGATATAGCAATTGCTGCATTTTTAATTGAACTTTGGACATTGATATATCCAAACAGACAAAGTTTTGAGTTTCGTGATTTAGGTTGTGGTAATGGTATCCTGGTTTATATTTTGATAATGGAAGGTTACAGAGGGCAAGGTATTGACGCAAGGGCACGTAAATCATGGGATTCATTTCCTGAAAATATAAAAAAGGCTTTGAGAGAACAAGTTGTCATTCCATCCGTTTTATTAAGACCACACCCACTTCAATATGCACAAAACCCATGCATCGTCGATAATGAGCAAGAATGGAAGGTTCCAATCTATGACAAAGTTCAACATCAAGGTACACTGAAAAATAATGGGAAAAATGTTCAATTGGTTGAATGTTATACAAGTGCTGAATTATTAACAAATCCTCAAATCAATGTTACTGAGTTTCACCCTAACACATTCATTATTGGTAATCATTCCGACGAATTGACCTGTTGGATTCCTTTACTTGGATATCCATTTATGGTTATTCCTTGTTGTTCACATACTCTTTCAGGTGATAAAACTCGATATCCTGTTATAAAGGGTCTAAATGGGAGAATAACACAGGATGGTTCATCGACTTACCAAGGACTTGTGGATCATACAGAATATCTTGCGATGATGGCAGGATGGAAAGTTGAACGAGAAATGCTCAGAATCCCATCAACTAGAAATGCTGCCCTTATAGGATATCAGAGAAGTGAATTTGTTTCAAAATCAATTTATGAAATTATTGCAATGGAGGGTGGTGCTAACAAGTGGGTCGAAAACACAATGGCTTTGATGAAAAAGAAGCCAAGAGATCACTGATCTGAGAACTAATTAATATAATACTATTATACATGTACACATTCTAATTGTATTTCAATTCTTAATAACATTTTATTGAAATTTTTTTTTTATAGAAAGTCTATTAGATTATTTTTTACCTTGTTTTCTTTGTCTACGTTTCTTACCAATGATTTGTTTCACTTCCATACTGGCATTAATA
The DNA here is from genome assembly GCA_030570355.1 of Pichia nakasei. Taxonomy (NCBI): domain Eukaryota; kingdom Fungi; phylum Ascomycota; class Pichiomycetes; order Pichiales; family Pichiaceae; genus Pichia; species Pichia nakasei. The sequence continues at coordinate 107,106 of JAJLVL010000019.1, forward strand.
TCTTTCTTTTCTTTACTTGAATCAGAAGAATCTCTACCTTTTCCAACATTAGGTCCTTTATTCATATTACCTCTGTTGTTAGGCTTTCCATTATTTTTCTTTTGTCTTTTATTGCCGTTTTTGTTATCAAAAGATTTTGATTTTTTATAATCCCTCTCATTAGAATCATCATCATTTCTCTTTCTCTTTGGATCACTGTCACTGTTTCTACTTTTCATAATCTGATCATATCTTCTTTTCACAACACTTGCGTTTTCAATTGCAAATTCAACAACTAATCTTCTTTTATTAATAGTTTTTTCTCTTTCTGCCATTCTTCTTTGTTCTTCGGTTAAACCACAAACGATTTCCGCTTTAGTAACTTCATGAGCATTTAACCATCTCAATGCCATCAATGCGTTTTTATGATCTCTGAATTCCAAGAAACCATAACCTCTGGATCTACCGTATTCACCTGAACCTTTGACTTCATTGATGACTTTTGCTTGTGACACAACACCATGTTTGGAAACTTTCTTTTTGTCATCGTCATCAGTAATTCCCAATTTTTCTAAAACAAAATGTTTATGTTTTGTAGATCTATCAATTTCTTCCTTGGATAATGGCTGTCTTTTACCATCTTTCACTTCAGTTGCAAATTCAACAATAGCTTTTCTACCTAATTGTTTAAAGGATTTATCGTTCATTGCTCTAGGAAGATTTCTAATTGCCAATCTAGTCATTGATAAATGTAAACCTGGGTTCTTCTTTAATTGTTCAAGACGTAAATTGAATGATCTTTCTCTAACATCCATATCACTTTGACTCAACAAAGCTGCTAATTTGGAGTTAGGACCAATTCTACCTTCGTTCAAAAGATATAAGTTTCTCTTATCATTTTCCTTTGGAACTCTACCAAGCATTTCCTTTCTGTTATTTGCACTTCTCTCAGCCAATCTTGCAGCAGATTCTCTATCAAGAGATGGAACAATTTGCATAATACGTCCTTCATAGACATAAAATGGTGAAACATCATCAGGTAACAAAACAGAGTTTGGTGACACTGCAGGTGCATTTAAAAGACATTCTTCATATGGAGTGTTCTTGGTAAATGCAACAAAAGCAGTACCCCTTGGTAATCCAGTTTCTTTGTCAACGACAGGAAGTGCATATTTTACAGGTCCTAATTTTTCAAAATGTGCTTTTAAAGATTCTTGAGTAACATCATATGGTAAATTACGCACAAAAACAGAGTATGGTTCTTGTCTATTTCTCTTTTGCTTTGTTTGTTTTGAATCATTCAAATCTTCAAATTCAAGTAACTTAGCGTCTTCTTCATTTATATGATCTTCATCTTCGTTATCGCTATCATTTGCATTACTTTGAGCAGTTTCACTTTCTTTAGATTTTTCACCATCTTCCTTTGGTTCTTCAGAATCTTCAGTAACTTTTTCATCATTGTTATTTTCTTGATTAGTCTTATCATCATCATCTTCATCATCATCTTCATCATTTTCATTATCACTTTCACCATTTTCTTCTTCTTTAGTTTTGATGGTATCCCAATGGGTTTTATTGACAGCAAAATCCACAGCAACTTCTCTACCATTTATTTTCAAACCTGAAGATTCTTTAACTGCCTTTTCAGCATTTACATGTTTAGCCATAGTAACAAAAGCAAAACCACACATTTTTCCGTCTTTTTTCTTTGGTATTTTAGCTTCCTTGACAGATCCATATTGTTTAAATAATTTAACTAACTCATCACTATCTTTAATATTCCAAGGTAAATTTCTAACAATCAATCTTGCAGTTTTGGTCATTGCAACATCTTCTGGCTTTGGAACATTTTTTTTATTATTTGAATTGGTTTTACCTTCTTTTCTTTCTCTTCTTTTAGCAACGTCAACTCTCAATAATCTCTCATGAAACTTAATTTTCTTTGAGTCTTTTAAAGCGATAAGCGTGTCTTCATCTGAAGTAAAGGAAACAAACCCAAATCCTCTGGATTTATTTTCACTATCATTGACAATGATTGCATGTTTAACAGGTGCAAATTGGGAGAAAAATTCTGAAAGTTGATCGTTTGTTACATCAAATGGAATTGAACGAACAAACAAAGTTTTTCTGTCCAAAGAGTCGTCTTTAGGACTAGGGGTGCTAGTTTCTGGCACAACGCTTGACATGTTATGTGTATTGGCAAACGAAATTCTGGCTGATAACGGGTTCAACTGAAGGATTTAACGATTTTTTTATGAAAAAAAATTTTATCATGAAAAAAAAAAATTCAAAATTTAAAATCCAAATATTCTAAAAGGATCTGTAGAACGTCAAAAAGACAAGAAAAAAAAATTAAAATTAAAAAAATAAAATACAAAGAAAGCGAAAATGTTTATTCAATCTTCAACAGTCGTGGTTGGTGTTTTTGTTTACATGAGATAATTTATTTGATTCCCCTGGGGAGATACATATCTTGGTGATTGATCAGCAAGCGCATAAGTTTCAATACCCATACCCAACGAAACTAACCGAGACATGCCGCCGAAGAAAAGAAAACTAGCGAATTCGGGGATTTTGTCAAACTCATACGTGCCCCCACTCAGAGCAATTCAAATTGAACGTGAACTACAGAAACTTCCCGCAGATTCTCTGTTCAGCTTAACACAGCTTTGGCTAACGACTTCAATTACTCAACCTATTTTGAAAAAACGGGATAGAAAATCAGGATATACGCGTCAGTCATTATCTAATGAGTACATAAAGGATCTTGAAGATTTGAAAAAAACTAAAAGTAAAGCACAATTAAAGAAGAGATTAGTGAATTTGATACTAGTAAAATTTTATCCTACGGGATTGAATACATTACAATTGGCACAAATAGATGTTCAACTACTTGTTGATAAGCCAAACGTAAATGCATGGGTTTCTTCAACTGCTAAAATTGTAAATTCGAGAGATCATGTTCCAAAAGATAACATTGATGATTTAAATGATCAAACAAGAAATAATATTATTAAAAATTTATCTAATTTTACATTTAAATTAGATTCTCAATTATTTTTAGAAAATTTCATTATGAATTTATCAAACCTATATCTTACTCATGTTTACATATCACGACATCCATATTTCCCATTACTTTTAATTCGAGTTCAAATGTATGATTATTCAACACCTGTTGAAACTAATGTAAAATCTAAAAATCTTCTTGCTGATCTTACCAATATAACATTGGATAGAACTGCTAAGATAGAATTTGAGCAAAACTTTCAGAGTATTTTAAACAACAGATATAAGAGAACATATTCTATTGGGAAGAAAATAGATACAGGATTACAACGACAATTAAAAATTCAAAATAATCCACAAATCAAGTCACATCGTCCATTTTATATTTTATTACCAATATCATCTCCTCATATAATCCATTCACCTGCATTATCTGAAGATTTATGCTCTAAATTAATTTTACAAACATTGGAAGCAACATTATCCCTTTCTCAATTTCCGAAAGAAAATGTAAGAATAAATAGAAATAAAAGGAAGGATTCAAAAGATGATTATAAAAGAAGAACAAATTTTTCATCAATCTCATCTAATGTTAAGATTATGATTTTCAGAGATGCAGATATTATTAATCCTATTCGAAATTTAAGTACGATATTTACAATTAAGGGAATTTCAAGATTTGCATCAGCTTTAGGTGCATGGGCGCCATATGCACAAAACATTGTAGATATAGGAGTTTTCGAAAAAGAACATAAACATTTGATTGTACAACCAGATGCTTTCATAGATTTAACAGATACAAATGAAGAAGGAAAAGATGATGATGATGATGATGATGATAATGATAGAGAACGTAAAATAGTGGCAGGGTTAAGATTTAAGGGTAGTTTAACGAAAATTGATTTGAATGTTGGTGTAATGGATTTAAATATTAAACAAGGTAAGAAACAAAAAGATAATACCATTAATCTTGATTCAGATGAAGAAGATGGAGTTATGAATGATGAAAATATTGAAAATAATAGATTGGGGTTTTTAGAGCAAGAAAAAGAACGTTTGAAAGATCCATATGCTTCAATTGTTCCAATTCATGAGAATAATTTTGAAATTGAAGGTGATTTAAATGAGTTTTGGAAAAGTAATCACATAGATGATAACAATTCTGTGAAACAAATAGTCAAAGATCCGAAAGTTAATATTGATATCACTTTCTTAGGTAATGATATATTTGGAGGGTTACATGAGTTGGCTGCGAGAGGAGACCTTGATCCTTACAAAATGCCCGATTGGCTCACTGGTGAGTCTGGAACCAGTGGTGGGAAAGTGATTGATGGGAGGTTAAGGAAAAACTGTTGAGTATTTATAGAAGGATGTATATTAGTCAGACGAAGCAGAGAATCATCTAGCTTTGGTATTTTTTTAGTTTTAAGAGAAAGATTGAAGAAGTTATAAATCGGACTGTATAATAGGATCAAAGCTATTGTTGACTATTGCTGAAATATTTTCAGTTGTAAAAATTGGAAAGGGTGATATTTCTAATTTATTTTCTGGAAGGAGGAGGATATTGCTATCGTTTGTCATATTAATTGACATTCTTTCCTCATAAGGATCATCTGAAGAAATGAAATTCCCTGCAGAAGAAGAAGAAATGCAATTGAAATTTTGTATAGATTGAAATTTTGTTCTTTTGTTTGAATTTTCAATTTGAATAGTGTTTGATTTTGTCAAATTATCGAATGAACTGCTATGCTTTCTTTTCCCATTTGACAATTGCGGTAATTCCAAAGTTAGTGGTGGTGGTGGTGGTGGTACTGACAAGATACTTTGAGAAACTTGAGACTGAAGACTTGAAGAGTAACCAAACTGAAGATTTGAATTGATACTGGAGTTTACCAATGTCATATCACTTGCATAACTGTTTTGATTATCATTTCCATTTGAATACTCTTCGTTTAGTATGTACATTTCAGTTTCATCTAGTATTTCGTACATACACGCATCAGCTAGAAATATTTGTTGAGCATGATCCAATAAAGGATGTGTTTGAGCATTATCAGTACTCTCTTGATTGAGAATAAAGTCTACATCTGTATCGTTGATGGGGGTATACCAATTAGGATCAAACATGACATTCCCTTGTTGACCCTGTACACGGGTGACAAATTTACGTTTAGTCATTCCTAACTCTTGCAATTGGCTCACAATTGCCACAGTGGATATGTACTCTCGGGACATACTGCCTCTAGCTCTCCCGAAAAGCAAAAAATAACCAGCAAGAAGAGGAAGAAGAATAATAATATCAAGGGGAATGCAAGTAGCAGTGGTGTGCAGCCAAATAATAATATTATTAATAATATTGATATTAATAAGAATAAAAACAATAATCCTAATGTCGAGCCTCCATCACCAAAAAAAAAAAAGAAGAAAATCTCTCTCTTTTTCCCCGTTAGAAAAATAAAAAATTAAAAAATTTCACGTGATTACGTAACACTTTTATGAAAAGTGGGAATAAAGTGGGCTATTTAATTTGAAATTGTTGCCATGACCCAATGTCAACAATGTCACCAATGTCACGTGCATGTGCGCCGCGGTGTTGGCTTTTCATTTTCTCAGTGGTTTGTTACCGCATTGGGCAAAAACCGTGCTCCACAGAACAAGAGCCCTGACCTGTTTGAGAAATTTCAGTTTATTTTTCAAATAATTATCAGAACTTTTACCGAGCCAATCTGAAATGAAAAGAGGCATCAGATACGGAGTATGCTTTTGTTTTAATTCAATACACTGCATCAGTTTAACCAAATGGCAAATATATAGTTTATCTTGATTAGATTTCTAATTCTTTGTAATTACTCTTGCTCTTACTCCTCCTTTTCTTATTTTTTTTTTCGAATAAGTTAACATTTTTTCAACTCTGGCTGGAAATCACATATTAATCATGCTGAGTAATAACACTAGATGCATCTCTAGAGTAGCATCACTTCAGAAAATCTTATTATTTGCTCAATTACGTACCATTTCAAGCTCAAATAATGCATTGAAACCTAGACCAACTAATATATCAAGAGCATCTGAAGCTATGAATTCAACAATTAAACCTAAATTGACAAATTTATCACAAATGTCATTCCCATGTCTTGAAAAATTGGAAAAACGTACTAAAGATTTAGAGGAAAATGGTCCTGAACCTGCATATTCAAAAATAACTCGTGAAAATGTTGAAATTTATCAATCAAATGAACCTTTATTTCTTGATTATGGAGGTTATTTACCAGAATTTGAAATTGCATATGAAACTTGGGGTGAATTAAATAAAGATAAATCAAATGCAATTTTATTACATACAGGTTTATCAGCTTCATCTCATGCTCATTCAACTTTGAAAAATCCGAAAAATGGTTGGTGGGAAGGATTTATTGGTCCAAATAAATATTTAGATACAAATAAATATTTCATAATTTGTACTAATGTATTAGGTGGTTGTTCTGGTTCAACAGGTCCTCAATCAATTGATCCTTTAACTGGTACTCCTTATGCAACAACTTTCCCAATGTTATCAGTTAATGATATGGTACGTGCTCAACATAGATTAATTAAAGAACATTTTCAAGTTAATAAATTATTTGCTTCAATGGGATCTTCAATGGGTGGTATGCAATGTCTTGCTTATGTATCTGAATTTCCAGATGATGTTAATAAAATTATAAGTATTTCAGGTTGTGCTAGATCTCATCCATATTCAATTGCAATGAGACATTGTCAAAGACAAGTTTTAATGACTGATCCAAATTGGAATAAAGGTCATTATTATGGTCAATTAACTCCTCATACTGGTATGAAATTAGCTCGTGAAATTGCAACTATTACTTATAGAAGTGGACCTGAATGGGAACAAAGATTTGGTGTTGAAAGAGCTGATCCTTCTAAAAAACCTGCATTATGTCCAGATTTTTTAATTGAAACTTATCTTGATCATGCAGGTGAAAAATGGTGTTTAGAATTTGATCCAAATAGTTTCCTTTATATTTCAAAAGCTATGGATTTATTTGATTTAGGTGCTCGTAATAGATCAAAAGCTTTTAAATCAAGAAATCAATCAGAAGAATTATATTTTGGTAAAGATATTAAAGATTATGAATTAGAATATTTATCTAATGATTCATGTAGTTTTACTCAACCAATGGAAATTAAAAGATCAAGAAGATTTACACCAGAAGAAACAAAACAAGATTTATTACAAGGTTTAAGTAAATTTTCAAATAAAGATATCTTAGTTATTGGTGTTGAAAGTGATATTTTATTCCCTGCTTGGCAACAACGTGAAATTGTTCAAATGTTACAAAAGGGTAGTATTAACAATGGTGGTGATGGTAAGAATATTAAACATGTTGAATTAAGTGAATCTGATAGTTTCTATGGTCATGATACATTCTTATTGGCTTTAGATCATATTGGTGGTCCAGTCAAAAAATTCTTGGACTCTAATTAAATAAACTTATTTTGAATTTCCTATGGGTATGGTAATCTTTTTTTTTCCCTTTCTGTCTTATTAAACGCTTTTTTATTACGCTTCATCTCTTTTCTATAAATTTTATATACGTACATTTCAATATCAATATCATTATCGCAAAAATATAAGTTATTCGAGTATGTAATAATTCTGAAAGGAAAGAAAAACCAAATTAATATGAAAGGAAGATAATGATAAATAAAGTCTCATGTTTTATTTTTTTATTTTCAAAATTTTTTTTTTTTTTTCAAAGGATTTGTGTCTCTTCTTTTATCAATGACCAAATTACAGAAAAGATCTAAACATGAACAATATCAAAACTATAAACTATCAAGAACAGAATCTAATAAATTAGATACTATTTTTTTGGATGATCCAAAAGTTACTAAAAAATGGTTTTTCCAAAATTATATAAAACCAAGAAAACCTGTTGTTATTAAATATGATGCCAAATTAGATAATTTTAAAGTGAACACATCATTATTTAAACCGGAATCCATACTTGAAACTTTAAAAATAGAGAACGAAGATGGTGAAGATGAAGATGAGATATATGAAGAGTTACTACAAGTGGAAGAATTGAATAATGGAGGATTTGGTTCTGGAAAGGAAAGATTGAAGATGAAAATGGATGAATTTTTGGAAAGAGTTAAAAATGGAGATTCATTATATTTAACCACGCAATACACAGAAAATGATCCAGAAGTGAAAGAAAATTCAGAAGAAGGTGAAGAAGGTAGTGATGAGGAAGATGAAGAAGATAGTGAGGATGGAAATGATGAAGGTAATGGGTTTGGTAATTTTAATGGAAGCGATGATGAATTTACAGATATGCATGATGATTTCGATGAAGAATTTGAAAAAGAATTTGCAGATGAATTTGAAAAAGAATTAGAAGACGAAGATAATGAACCAAATAAGATTTACCAATCGCCATTAAACAATCTTCTCAATGGGAAATTACATCATTTACCACCACATGCAACAGAAATAACTGAATCATTGGTACCCCAACAAATCAATCTATGGTTTGGTCGTACTCCTTCAAAAACACAACAACTTGAAATAAAAACAGATGATAATGGTAGTGTTTCAGTGAATCGTGGATTGGCTACAGAAAATAGTACGAGTACTGGTTTACATCATGATCATGCTGATAATTTGTACGTTTTAGTTCAGGGGAAGAAAAGATTCACATTGTTTTCACCAGATTTTGCACATGATTTATATACAACTGGTGATGTGCGATTTGTCTATGACTCTGGAGTGATTGATTATGTGAGAAATGATAAGGCAAAAAATTGGACAAATGTGCGTGCTGATGGTGGCTGTATAGAAAATGAAGATGATGATAAGGATATTTCCAAATGTGAAGGAGGAGGAGATTCTGATGAAAGGCAGGATCCACCCTCTTTTTGTAGGATTCCGCCGGCTTTGTTACATTTAGACGAAGTAAATGAGAAGAAAGATTATGAAGCATTAGTTGACTATTCCGAAAAGAAATTCCCTAAATTTCATAAAGTGAAGGACTCTGCAGTACAGGTAACATTGGAAGATGGTGATCTCCTTTACCTTCCAGCGGGATGGTTTCATGAAGTCACATCATTTGGGGATGATAGGAAAAATAATGTTCATGTGGCCCTAAACTACTGGTTTGTCCCCCCTGATGGAGGGTCTGCTGACCACCCATATACCGATCCTGTTTGGGAAGAAGATTACATTAATTGGAAGAAACAGTATTTGTAAACAAGTAATTAGTTAGTTAGTCTGTATTGAATGAAACCGTTGGAATATTTACTGTGTGTTTTGACGCTAAAAAGTTAATGAAACGCGCATTATGTGCGAGCCGGCGTTTTGCACAGTAAATTTCGCCGTGGAGAAACTCGCTTGGAGTCAAGCGGATGTATCTCCCCAACAGATCAAATGCGCTTTGTATGCAGAATTACTGCTAGGGGCTGTTTTGAAAACTGTCTTGCAAGATAGTATGGAAGCTATCAATTTTTCCTCTTGAACTTTCCCCCGGAAGTACTGCATCACCACCTCTGCAATCACATTGATACGTTCAACGCTTTTTCTCCACAAATTCCACACCGTCAAACTGCATTCTACAATTGGGAAGTTGCTTTCCACACAGTGTGTTTCTGGAATAATTGGAGGCTCGCCAAAAACATCAAAAGATTTCCATCTGGGGGCGGCGGCGTTTTCAGAGGGAAAAAAAAATTGATCCAAGAAATTTTCATTATTGGCTAATCAATTTTTTTTTTCTTTTTTCGTTATTTTGTCAGTCACTGGGGGAGTAGTGTGTTTGGATGCTAACACGGACCCTTAGAGTTTCGAAACACACATTTCGGAAGATGCTGGATCTGGAAAGGCGAGGCGGCGATGGGCGGAAAGTCATCTCCATTATAGGAACAACGGGAGTTGGCAAATCCCAACTAAGTATTGAATTAGCAAAACAATTCAACGGTGAAATAATTAATGCAGATTCAATGCAAATGTACGAAGGACTAGACCAAATTACAAACAAGCACCCAATGGAGGAGCGGGAAAACGTTCCACATCATGTCATGAACCATGTCAAATGGGATGAACAATATTATATCCATCGGTTTAGAAAAGAATGTGATGCGGCAATGGAAGATTGTTGGAATCGTGGTAAAATACCCATTTTAGTCGGTGGAACGCATTATTACTTACAGAGTACACTATTTAACAACAAAACAATCGGATCAAATGAGGAGTTTGCTAAAAAGGAAGAAGATGATGGAATAAGTAGAAGTAAAATGACAGAAGCACAACTTAAAATTATTGATAGTGATGATCATCAATTAATTTTTGAGAAATTGAAAGAAATTGACCCAGTTATAGCAAATAAGTTTCACCCTAATGATTACAGAAGAATCAAACGTGCATTAGAAGTGTCATTTGTGAGAGGTACCAAAGCAAGTACTATTTATGAAGAACAACGTCAAAATAGTATAGATAATGGCACAAGTTTAAAATATGATACATTATTTTTCTGGGTATATTCACAGATGGACGAATTAGACAAACGATTGGATCAAAGAGTGGACAAAATGATGCTAAATGGAGGGATCAAAGAACTAGTTGACTTATACCAGTTTTATTTACAAGAGAAAGAAAAAGGTAATGAAAGTGTTGAAAAAATGGATGTTGGAATTTGGCAAGTTATTGGGTTTAAAGAGTTTTTACCATATTTAACCCAACATGGAATTGATAATTTGTTGAAAATACATAACATTGAAAATGTAAACGAGAGAACTGAATTGATTAATCGATTAATAAATGAGGATGAAGAGTTTAGTAAATGTTGTATGGAGATGAAATTGAAAACACGTAGATATGCACGAAAACAAGTGAAATGGATAAGGAATTTGTTAGCTCCTGAACTACAAGAAGAAGAAAATAATGGATTTGTCAAATTTGGTAAAATGTTTATCTTGGATGCAACAGATCTTACCAAATGGGATAATCGAGTTGGTGAACGAGGAATCAAAATTACTGATGAATATATTAAGAAATCATATGTGAATGATAATCAACCTGAATTATCACCAATACCAGAGTCATTGAAACATGTTGATAATATTATTAAGAAGCAAGAAACTTCTTCATTGAACAAGGTTAGTAATTGGAAACATCATGAATGTGAAGTATGTAAAGACAGAGAGACAGGTAAACCAATAATTTATGTTGGAGAACAGTGGGGAATCCATTTGAAGTCGAAAAAACACAAGTTTAATTTGAATCGGGGTAAACGTAAACGAGAATACGAAGAGTGGCTGAAGAGCAAGCAATCGGACTCCAAGTCGAAAATAGAAGCAAACGAAGAAAAATAAGGGAAAATAAAAGAAACTGATAGAAAATCTGGTGGTTCAACAGCAGCGTCACTTTAAACCTTCGGCCGATGGTATGATGTACTTAAAATTATTGTTGCAGTGTCTCATAAAACAGAGGTTGACCCAATAAAGTAAAGCGAAAAATAAGGTTTCGGTGATTTCCGAAAATATTCGTTGATAACGTCGATTTAGGCAACACTGCCTTAAAACTGTTTCTTATCTCGTAAAATTTTGATGCATTAATTAATTATTACCGGATTCTCTTTCTTTTTTACTTTTTTACTTTTTTCTTTTTTTTTTCTTTTTTTTGTTTTTTCGAAATTATTTTAAATTATTAACTAGATTTATAGAAATATGAAGAAGGGAGAAGAAAGAAAAAGACATACAAACAATGTAAAAGACTAATGTAAAAGACTAATGTAAAAAGTGAATCATGAAGATTGGAAAGGAGCTAATTTCTTATCAGAGGAAGAAATACCAGTTTGAACGACTTGATCGGCATCATCACTGATGACGACTGCATCATTATATTCATTATTACTATTATTAGCTTTAGATGCTCTAGAAGTGAACGGACTCAAACCTCTTAAAGTTTCTTGTATTGGATGAGGGTGTTGTTCATGATAAATGTGCATTTCTTCATCAACTTCTTCAATGTCATCAACTTCATCTTCTTCTTGAGGAATGAATAAATTAAGTATAACACCTAAGAAACCAGTAACAGCAAAACCTTGTTCCATAACTAATGTAATTGCATTTAAGAAACCTTGTAAAGCACTATCTGAACCAGCATAAGTAAAGAAAAATTCAAACCAATTTGGAACTAATGTTGCACCCACACCCCATAAAAGTGAAGAAGTGAAAACAAAACGATCACGTCTTGTAAATGCAGTAGTTGAAATAATCTTTAAACCAGAAACTGCAACAGATGTGAAAAGGAAAGAAGTCATACCACCTAAAACAGATGAAGGAATTGCAACTAATGCAGCAGCAAATTTAGAGAAGACACCCATAACAATTAAATAAAAACAACACCAGTAACCAACAGTTCTTGAACCACATTTAGTAATTGCAATAACACCATTATTTTGAGCAAAAGTAGACATTGGAGGTAAAGTACATAAACCTGCCAAGATACCATTTAAACCATCTGCTAAAACACCACCTTGAATTCTTGAATCATATAATGGACCTTCAATTTCTAATCTTGTAACATCTGAAGTTGCAGTAATATCACCAATTGCTTCCATCATTAAAACAATATAACAAGCCAAAAAGGGTAATACTAATGGACCATAAACTTTTAATTTAAAAGTATGAACCCAAATAAAAGTTGCAGCAGGTGCAACATCAATACCTTCACGACTAAAATAACCACAAGCAGCAGCAACAATACAACCAACTAATAAACCAACAATAACAGCACAAGATTTCATAATTGGAGACCCCCATTTTTCACAAACGATAATAACAAAATAAACAAGGAAACCTAAACCAATGAATTGAGCAGAACCCCATGCATAACCTTTAGCACAAGTACTACCAACACAACCTGAACCACCAGCAAGATCTTGGAAACCAGTTTCAATAAGAGAAACCCCAATTAATAAAACAACAGGACCTGTAACTAAAGGAGGGAAAATTTTTTGTAAGATATTAGCAGGCATAAAAGATAATAAGATTTCTAATAAACCACAAACACAAGAAGTTGCAATAACTGCACCATAACCATCAGGACAAGGAAGAGGAGTACCATCAGCTGCAGAAGGACAAAATCCTGTCTTATACATCATTGGGAAACCTTTTGAAACAATTGAAATAGTTGCAAATGAAACACCAACAACTGATAATAAACCTGTACCTATATAATAAGGAGTAAATGGAATTTTAAATCTTGTAATTTGAATAGCTGATAAGAAACCTGAAACCATTAAAGAAGCAGAGACAAGATATTGAGTTTGTTCAGTATCTAAATGAGCAAAATTTGAAATTAAAATTGGAGGAGTAGATAAACCAGCCAACATTGAAAGAGCATGTTGTAAACCTAATAAAAGACCTAAAAAGATTGGTATATCATCATTAAGACCGAAAAAGGGTTGAGTTTTCTTTTTAGCAAGGAAAGGTAAAGTTGGAGTAAATAAATAAACATAATCATAATCACCTAATAAACCATCCTTTGTAGTACATTTTTTGAAAAGTCTTTTAGCATCTTCCTTAAAATTAAATGATATAGTTCCATCATTTTCGAATTTTTCATTTGTTATACCGAGATTTTCCTTAGTTGAAGATGATTGAGAATTGGATATTTCCAGATCAATTGCAGGAGGAACCTTTGAATCTGAAGAACCTTCATCATTTGATTTTGATGAAGAAAATTTTGGTACCGAGAATCCCATTATGTATTAAGCTGAGATGATCTTCTATGTCCTTGGATTAAAGAAAGGAAATAAAAAAAAAAGAAGAGAGAAATTGAGATATATGAAATTATAATGATATGCAGGGAGAGTAGAATGAAAACCGGGGGAGAAGATGTATTGTTTTATATAGATATCTGAGAAAAATAGATGATGAGAAGAGACATGTCACAGGAGGAATAATTGTGCATCAGAACAGAGATAAGAGATAAGGCTGGATTAGGCCGAATCTGGCAGAGGGTTTATGACCCATCGTAATTGGAACGAAAAAAATTTTTTTATTATATTTCTAATTTTCCCTCTTTCAACTTAAAATTTTTTAAGCGCTGAGTGACTTCTCCTTGCCGCCCTTCACCGAGAGCGCGGCTTTGCGCGATTCCCACTGGCCGCTTCCCACTGGCCACTCGTCACTGGCTACTGATTTGCAATGACAAACGGCCCGGGCTTCTGCGCTTCGGCATTCTCCGATTAGGGGGGCGTTTAAGAGTGGCGTTCACCGATGTTTAAGGCTACTTTGGGCTGCTTAGAGCTGCCAAATGCTGCCAAATGCTGCCAAATGCTGCCCTGCGCTGCTCGTATTGCTATGCGGCCGTCTTTTTACAAGTGGAGAAAATCTGCAGCAACTAGCAATTCGAGGGCCATCGCTGTGGGCAACGGGAAGTCGGGCACGTCGCCACCCGGCGTGCCGGCCGCCCACTTGGCGTTGTAGCAGAGGTACTCGGCCACCTTCTCCAGCACGGGGCCATCCAGCTCGTGCAATGTGATGGTGCCTGTGACACCCTCTTCGAACGCGGCCGAGAGCATGCTTTGGAGGGTCCCACTCGCTGCAGCGGCTTGTTTGCTCACAACAACCCGATGGCCATCTCGTGCAATTAATGTCACGTATTCACTCATTTGTAGAACGGGGTTGGTTTTCGTGACCAGAGATGGAAAGAGATAGAGAAAGATAGAGAGAGAGACAGAAGGCTTAGCTCTTAACTGGGTGTGATCTGTGTTGGTGGCGGTTTTTTTTTCTCTCCCTCTTGTGCTAAGCGAACAACCACCTCTCTCTCTCTTTTTTTTTTTTTGCTCAGCAACATGAATTTGCAAGCACAGATGGCACACGCTCAATGGCTGACGGGCAAATGTTCGTATTTTGCACTCCTCTTCAAAACAAACAATGCTCACAAACCCCTCGTTGAAATGGGAGCCATTGGCAGATGTTTTCTATCGCTCTCGTCTCTGTTATGAAGATATCATCTGGCCTGCTCAATTGCCCTCTCAAAGCGAAAATCTTCATGTAATTATCGGGCCCTCGGCTTCAGTTTTAGCTCTATATCCGAAAAAACCTTCTCCAATACGACATACTCATGATAATATACACATAACAACACCATCAGGTGATATATTATACTCACTATCATGGGATTTCACACGTATCCCCATTGCATCAATGCATTGGACCCCGGATGCAGAATTACTGATTGTTTTAACATCAGGTAAATGTCGTCTTTATTATAATTATTCAGGCGATTTTAAAGAATTTAATATATTTAATGAAAATACATCAAATGATGATAATGAATCAAATGATAATATTTCTATTATATCAGCCCAACTTTCCAATTACACACTTGCAGTTCAATCAAATAATAATCAATTTATACTAATAGATGATATAAGACGTCATTCGATCAAACAAACGTTTACAGAATTGGAAACTGATCCTTCAATTGACCCTTATAATATATTCTCTTGGAAAGTGTTCAATAAATCAATTATTGTATCAACTTCAAATTCCCTATCATTTCTTTCTAAAAAGGATTTAATAACATCAGATTTACCAACAATCACACCTTCTTTAATAGCTATATCACCCAATAATTCATTTATTGCAACACTAACAAATAACAACACTACAATTGAAATTTATAATTCGGATTTTTCTGATGTACTTTTACAATCTTCATTATCTAATCCTCAAGTATTAGACATTCAATGGTGTTCAAATGATGTACTTGTAATTTCATATTCAACACATTTATTGATATTAGGTCCATCAAATGAATCAATATCTATTTTGACAAATTCAAAACCTTTACTTAAACCTGAAACTGATGGTTTATTCTATTTCACTAATAATCAATTATTTTTCCTTTCCAAAGTAAATCCAATTACTGAAAAGATTTTCAGAATTGGATCAACAGATCCTGCTGCAATATTATTGGATTCAATCCAATATTTGGATAATCATTCCCCAAAGGCTAATGATTTATTAGACCTTATATCTGATAATTTAACACTAGCTATTGATGATTGCATAAATGCTGCACTTGAAGAATTTGATCCATATTGGCAGAAAACCCTCCTACGAGCGGCTAATTTTGCTAAAATTAATTTAGATCTTTATGATCCAACTGATTTCATAAATTCTTGTAATATTTTAAGAATCTTGAATTTATTAAGAAATAATGAATTCGGAATATTCCTAACATATAATCAATATCTTTCAATTGGAGTAGAAAAAATTATTGATTGGCTTTTACTTAGAAATTTACATTACCTTTGTTTGAAAATTACAAATTTATTGAATTTACCAAATTATAAAATTAAATCTCATTGGGCTTGTTGTAAATTGAAAAATTCATCAAATTTAGATGATACTCAATTACTTAATCTTTTATCTGATAAATTGAAAAATGATAAAATTGATTGGTTAAACCTTTCAAATATTGCATTCATTGAGGGAAGATTCCAATTATCTAAAAATTTAATATCATTTGAACCCAATACTTCTAAAAAAGTTCAATTTTTAATTTCAATTCATTCTAAAACTAATGGTGATGAAATGTTATATGCTTTAACTAAGGCAAATGAAGATTCTGATGTTGATTCATTATTATTGATTTTGTTGGAGTTGGTTAGTTCTTTATCGAATATTGAATTTTTCAAAGCAATTAATGATAAACCAAATGCAATTGGATTGTTGAAATCAATATTATATCAACAAAACAATTCTTTATTGAATGAATACATGTATCAAGATGATGATATATATGGTTTGATTATTATTTACTTGACAAAAAATTTAATAAATAAAACAAATTCTCCCATGGAATCAAAGTATTACACTCATTTATCAACACTTTTCAATAAATTACATAAATCTAATAATTCACTAACTTCACTTGTTCAATCTTATCAATCTTCAATCAAAAATACAATTGATCTTAATAACTATCAAGTCGAATTATCAGTAACTTATCCAACAATTAAACCAGGTGAATCCCTATTATCGACATTATCAAATCTCACATTAATTGACCTAAAATTAGCATTTTCATTTTCCAAGAAATTCAAAATTTCTTCAGATCAATTAATTTCTACAGTGATACATACATTGGCTCCAATTACTTCTAAACATGCCCAATTATTTGAATTTGCAACTTCAAACTCTTTAACTAAGTCATACCCCATGGAAACATTCTACTATCATTTGTTCAAATTAAACATGAAACGTCAAGCGTCAATGTATTTACCATTTTGTAAACAAATGTCATATAAAGAGAAAGTTCTCTCTTATATAAATTGTGGATTATGGAAAGATGCAGTTAATCAAGCAGCTTCTAAAAATGATGTTGCCTTATTAAGACAAATGAGAGATTCACGTACTGGACATGAAGCTACAATAGCAAATGATCAAATAGAATCAATTACAGGTAAAAGAGAAGTTATATAGTATAAATATCTTTAATAATCATCTTCTTCATCACTAAACTCAAATCCATTTGTATATGCTTCACGTAAATTTTCTAAATTATCCTTTAATTCTTCTCTTTGATCATTACGACAATATCTTGAAATAAAATCCTTCATATTAGTGAAATCTAACTTCAATGAATCATCCACACTTAATGAACTAGCAATTGCATGTGAATCTTTCATTTGTTCAGGCATAGAATCAACGTATTCATATTTATGTCTTGCCTTATAATTATTAATACAATATTTAGGTGTATTTTCTGAACATTTATTAAATTTCTCATCTATCTCATTAATGGAACTTACAATACTTTTATTGAAAATATATGGATTAGATTTTATTCTTGGAGTGAAAATTCCATTGATACCCATTTCCATAATTTTACCGTCATCCCATAATGACTCAATATTGTTAATATACTTTCTTGATCCAGAATCAGTTAGTTTGTACATGATCTCATCTATATCAGAATTCAATTCAACATCATTGAAATGATCAAATGGAATAGATAAATATGCTGTTTTCTCCCATATACTATTATTACCAATTTCCATATCAAGATTCATCATTATTATACTTGATAAATCATAATTTCCAAATTCCAACAATTTTTTTATTCTATCTAATTTCCCAACAGTATTTAAATTATCAACATACTGACTGTTTCTTTGTAAAGACCATAAAACAATTTTAGAACCTTTACCATTCAATTGATCATCAATTACATATTTTAATGATTCTGAACAAACACCTGACCATGCAGAATCCAATTCAACAACACAATTCATTTGTGTTACATTACCACTATTTTCAAACATCTTTCGTACAATATCATCAACAGAATCATGTATTTTATTCACTTCATTAAAAGAATCAATTCCAATTTCATGTAGTTGAAACTTACTATCAGGGAAATTCTTCCCCCTACCTTCTCCACTATTCTCATCATACACATAACCTGGATGTAATATTAAAGCACGAGGATCATAAGTGACTTTACTGAAATCAGACCAATATGTAGTTCGTTGCCCATTGATACTATCACCATCAAGAATTCCATTCTGAACATTTTTTTGGAAATCCGTAATTGAAATACTAGGTAATGTTTGAATCATTTCTAAAGAACTATTAATTTCTGGTTTCTGTTCAAAGAAAACATATGGATCTAATGCTCCAGCACCATTGAAATAATCATATAATACACTACGTGGATATAAATTGGATATAACTCGAGAATTTTGATTGGATTTCGGAAGTATGTGGACCATTGCATCAGGTTTTGATGGATCTTCAAAAAGCCTTGCTGATTGTGTGTTGTTGAAATGGGTTGTTAGTTGATTGGCACATTGTGAAAATGATAACGTGATTGTTTCTGGCATTCTTATTCTGAGAGTTGCTCGTGTAAAGAAGTAACTACAGTTTAACAAGAGATATCACTGGTTTGTTTTATTGATTGGTGCATTATTACTGTATTAGGTAAGAAAATAATTTTTTTTTTCTTTTGTTCGATTTTGTTCAATTTAATGAAATTTTTTCTCTAACAATTTTTTTTTTTTTTCATTTCCAAATTTTAAGCTTGTGATTCTTAAGTTTCCAAGTATCTATCCATTTTTGATAGTTAAATAGTGTCTCTCCTTATTATCCAAATAGAGAACTTGAACCTGTCAGGTTGAAAGAATAAGAAAGGTAAAAAAAAAATGGGTAATTCCTTAGAAGAACGTTTACAAGAACATTCCAATGCATTTAATGGATTGTTATCACTTATACCTGCCAAGTACTACTATGATGAAGATACATCCAATCAATGGCAACAAAAGCGTAAATCAAAGGAAGAACATTCTTTGAACAAAAAGAAAAAACTTAACCCTGAAAACAATAAAAATGTTTCTGCAAGGGATGTCTTGAATGAAACTGAGAAAACTGCAACTCCAGTGGTTTTACCAGGTGAAAAATTAAGAGAATTGCTAAGAAAGCAAGCAGAAGCTGATGAAGAAGGTGAAGAAGATGATGATGAGGATGAAAATAGTGATGATGATGAAGAAGAAGATGATGAAACAGATGAAAATAAAGGAAAAGATGTTGAGCCAACACTTATTCAAGAAAATGTCACTATAGTTTTCGATGATAATGGAGACACCCAAATTGAAGATTCCGTGTACAAAAAAGCTGAAGTACAGAAAAATCAAAAAGATCAAAAAGGTAAAAAAGTTTTAACCAAGGAAGAACAAGAAGAAAAGGAAAGAAAGTATAAAGAATTAAAGACAAAATTACAAGCTAAGATCCAAAGTATGAGAGAAAAAAGAAAAGCTCCAGGTACTAAAGTTCCAGGTGCAGCAACATCTAGACAACAAATTTTAGAAGAAAGACGTAAAAAGGCTGAACTTAAAAAGGAAATGAGAAAAAAGGCTATGGATGAAGATAGCAGCGATGATGATGATGTTAGTGATTTAAGTGATGTTGAAAACATTGATGAAGGCACATCTAAAAAGAATGTGAACGTCATGTTTGGTAATATTGAATTTGCGGATGGTGAAAGAGTTTCAAGTGATTTGACAACAACCAGAAGAGTTGAAAAGAAGAAGGGACCATCAAATAATGATATAAAAGGTCATTTGAAAAAACTTGAAAGAGAAAAGGAAAAGTTACAAGATTTGGATAAGGATGCAAAGAATAAGATTGAAGACAAACAAAAATGGCAAAAAGCGCTTGCTAATGTTCAAGGTTTGAAGGTGAAAGATGATGAAAAATTATTGAAGAAGGCATTAAGAAGAAAAGAGTCAATAAAGAGAAAGAGTGAACGTGAGTGGACGGACCGTATACAAACTGTTGCCGATGAAAAGAAGATGAAAACTGATAGAAGAGAAGAGAATCTACGTATTAGACGTGATAACAAGGGTAAAGATCGTAAACATCAAACCAAGCAACTTCCAAGTTATAAGAGAAGTCGTGCTCATAAAAAGCTTGCTGGAACCAAGCGTGCAGGATTTGAAGGTGAAATCCGTAGCAAAAATAAGAATAGCAACAACAAGAACAACAAGAACAACAAGAACAAAAAATAAGTTTTTTCTAATAAATTAAAAGTTGAGCCCATCAGTGTGTAATATTTTATAACAGACATACTCGAAACATCATTAAAACAACGCCCAGGGGAATTAGAGTTCTGAAATTTCCCCCCGGCATATATCATAATAGGGTTTCAGCAACAACGTTGGAAAATCGTTGAACTTTTCTTCTTCTTCTTTCCTTTTTTTTGGGAGATTTAAATTTAAATTTAGAAATCGACATGTTTGTTGGAAATTGCTGAATGCAGTAATCGCGAAGCCTCCTTGTTTGCGTTTAACGTCAACAAAGAGCCTTTTCTTCACCACCAAAAGTTTTCGTGCCTTTTCTTTCTTTTAACTTTGCTCCAGAGCCGTTACTGCAAAGAATCTTGATATAGCAATTAAATATATAAAGCTTTCGTTGAGAATTACACAGAGAAAACAAACATGTGGTATGTATTTACCTATCTGGTACACATCTTTAATAGAGAATATTAACCTTCAAATCCACCTGATTTGCCGCAAGGTTGATTAGCTTTACAAGTGCATTTTCTACTCTTTATGTTTTATTCATACTAACATTGAACTGATAAAACCTTTTCTTTTTTAATTAGTGGTATCTTTGGTTATGCAAACTATAACATTAGTCGTACGAGGGGGCAAATCATCAACACTTTAGTTGATGGTTTAACGAAATTGGAATATAGAGGTTATGATTCCGCTGGTATTGGTATTGATGGTGATAATGATTGGTCTGAAGACTCTCCTATCAGAGAAATCCAATTATACAAGCAAGTTGGTAAAGTTGCCAATTTAAAAGAAGAAATTGATTCAAGTCATCCAGATGTTGCGGAAACATTTTATAGTCATGTTGGTATTGCACATACGAGATGGGCAACACATGGTGGTGTGACTCAAGTTAATTGTCACCCTCAATCTTCTGATGCTCACAATCAGTTTGTGGTTGTCCACAATGGTATCATTACTAATTATAGAGAATTGAAAATGTTTCTCAAAAATGAAGGGGAAACTTTTAAATCGGATACCGATACTGAGATTATTGCCAAGTTGTTCAATTACTACTATGAAAGAGATCCATATTTAGAATTTTACCAATTAACCAAGGAAGTTTTATATCAATTACAAGGTTCATATGGTTTAATGGTCAAATCTGTTCATTATCCAAATGAAATCATTGCAACTAGAAAAGGTTCACCATTATTAATCGGTGTCAAGACGGAACAAAAATTAAAGGTTGATTTTGTCGATGTGGAATTTATCAATGATCCAAATGATACTCAACAAATTACTTCAGAAAATAATGGTACTTTATTGGCTCCAAAAACTTTTAGATCATCTCTGAGAAAATCTGAATCAAGAGCAATTTTACCTGATCATAATATTCCAATCGAATTTTTTGTTTCATCTGATGCTTCTTCCGTGATTGAGCATACCAAAAAGGTTTTATTTTTAGAAGATGATGATATTGCTCATATTAACCTTGGTGAATTACATATTCATAGAGCAAGAAAAAGTGAAGGTATGTCAACTACTAGACCTGTTCAAACCTTAGAAATGCAATTAGCTGAAATTATGAAAGGTGGTTACGATCATTTCATGATGAAAGAAATCACAGAACAACCAGATTCTACTTTCAATACAATGAGAGGTAGATTGGACTTTAAGAATAAAAGTATCATTCTTGGTGGTATCAAACAGTATCTCACTAGTATTAGAAGATCTAGAAGATTTCAAATGATTGCTTGTGGTACATCTTATCATTCCTGTTTAGCAGTTAGATCTTTATTTGAAGAGTTAACTGGTGTCCCAGTATCTGTTGAATTAGCTTCTGACTTTTTGGATCGTTCCCCACCAATCTTTAGAGATGATACTTGTATTTTTGTTTCTCAATCTGGTGAAACTGCAGATAGTATGCAAGCTTTGAAATATTGTAGAGCTGCAGGATGTTTGAATGTTGGTGTTGTTAATTCTGTTGGTTCAAGTATTTCACGTGAAACTGATTGTGGTGTCCATATCAATGCAGGTCCTGAGATTAGTGTGGCATCTACTAAGGCATATTCATCCCAATTTATTGCGCTTGTAATGTTGGCATTACAAATATCAAATAATGTTATTGATAATAAGGCACGTCATATTGAAATCATTAATGGATTAGAAGAGATTCCAAAGCTGATTTCCAAAGTTCTTGAACAGAAGGAAAAAATCAAACAAATTTCTTTAAAATATTTACATGGTAGGGATTCGATGTTAGTTGTTGGAAGGGGTTATCAGTATGCTTCAGCTTTAGAGGGTGCTTTAAAGATTAAAGAAATTTCATATATTCATGCTGAAGGTGTTCAGGCAGGTGAATTGAAACATGGTGTTTTAGCATTAGTTGATGAAAAGATGCCAGTTGTTGCATTTGCTACTCAAGATTCATTCTCGCCAAAGGTAAACTCTGCCATCCAACAAATAACAGCAAGAGAGGGGCTTCCAATTCTTATTATGACTGAAGATGATCCATTAATTGACAGATCAAAAATGTCTGCATGTATTGAAATTCCTAAGAGTGTTGACTGTTTACAAGGTTTACTTAATGTTGTTCCATTACAATTAATGAGTTATTATTTGTCTGTTGCTGCTGGTAATAATCCAGATCGTCCTAGAAACTTGGCTAAATCTGTTACTGTTGAATAATGTTAGATCTTTTATGCTTGTCTTTTTCTTACAAATTTAAATTTTGTGATTTATAACTTTAAAAAAAATCACACCAGCTCACCAGCTCATCTGCTAATATTGTCAGTTTAAGTAACAATAAACCCAAACAGAAAAAGTGTAGTTTTCTATTTTGGGCTCTCAACCAGTTTTATGTACTCCTTGGTCGTCGATGGCCCTTCAACTGTAAGGCCTCAAAAAAAAGTTATGCGGCGCTCTACAAACATTTTTTTCCATATCCTACAAGCTTTCCGATATTCTGTCTCGGAACCTTCTCGATGTCCCAAAGTTTTGAATTTTGTTAAGATATTGAACACTTTTGGGAATAACTAAAGGACTTTCTTCAATTTTAGTATTTATTAGTTTTTTTTAATGTTTTTGAAAAACCAAGTAAAGACATTTTCGCTTGGTATTTCACAAATCAGTAAAAACTTGAGATTCCCTAAAAGAAGTATGTGTCAAGCAATTAATCATACACAATTTCCGGACACTTCTCTGCATGAACAGTTGCCTAGAAATGTTATTCCAACACATTATGACATTAAATGTTATGATATTGATTATTCCGCCAATGTTTTCAAAGGTATTGTAAAGATCAATTTTGATATTTTAGAAGATTCCAAATCTATTACATTATATCAAAAATACTTAAACTTTGATAAAGTGATTTTGAAAGATGAACAATTAGAAGTTATTAAGAATGATGACAAAGAAACTGTTGAATTTAAGCTTAATAATCAAGAATTGAAGAAGTCTGATGAATGTGTTGAATTGATTATTGAATATAATGGTAAGATTCGTACTGATATGGCTGGATTTTATACATCTAATTACAAAGATGAAAAGAGTGGAGAAATTAAATACATTTTAGCTACACAATTTGAATCAACTGATGCACGTTCTGCATTCCCATGTTATGATGAACCTAATTGTAAGGCAAAATTCACAATTTCAATTGAAGTTGCTAAAGATTTACAAGTTTTATCAAATATGCCAATTAAAGAAATTCAACCAAGTTTAAATAATATTGAAAAGCAAATATTTAATTTTGATACTACTCCTAAAATGTCAACTTATTTAGTTGCATGGGCGATTGGACAATTTGAATATGTTGAATTATTAACTGAACGTGAATATAATGGTAAGAAATTACCAATTAGAGTTTATACTATTCCAGGACAATCTGAAACTGGTAAATATGCACTTGAAACTGCACAAAGTGCAGTTAATTATTTATCAAATATTTTTGAAATTGATTATGCATTACCTAAATTAGATTTACTTGCCGTTCCACAATTTGGTGCTAATGCAATGGAAAATTGGGGGTTAGTTATGTTTAGATCAACTGCATTATTATATGATCCTGAAAAATCAAGTGCATTATATAAACAAAAAGTTGCATATGTTGTTTCACATGAAATTGCACATTCATGGTTTGGTAATTATTGTACAATGAACTGGTGGTCAGATTTATGGTTAAATGAATCATTTGCAACATATGTTGGATGGTTATGTGTTGATAATATGCATCCAGAATGGGATGTTTTCACTGATTTTATTTCTGGATCAATGCAAACTGCATTAGATCTAGATGGTTTAAAAAATTCACATCCAGTTGAAGTTCAAGTTTATCATGCTAATGAGATTGATGAAATTTTTGATGCAATTTCATATTTAAAAGGTGGATCAGTTGTTAGAATGATTGCAGAATCAATTGGTAATGAACTTTTCCTTAAAGGTGTCTCTAATTATCTTAAAAAACATCCTTTTGATAATGCAAAATCAGATGATTTATGGGATTCTATTAGTGAAGTTTCAGGTAAGAATATTACTAAATTAGTGGAACCATGGATTAGGGCTGTTGGTTTCCCATCATTGAAAGTGAATTTAAATAATGAAGATGGTGGTAAGACGATTAAGATTCGTCAAGAGAGATTTTTAACTGAAGGTATACAAGCCGAGGATGATACGATTACATGGTGGATCCCAAATGTTGATAACATGCAAACCAAAGAAAAGACTATATCAAATGAAAATTTCTTAAAATTAAATGAAAATACCAATGGATTTTACAGAGTTTTCTACGATGATAAATTATTTCAAAATATTCTTGATAATCTAGACAATTTATCAGCCAATGATAAGATTGGATTAATTGCAGATACTAGCGCTGGAGCAAGAGCGGGGATTATCAAAACCTCACAATTTCTAGAATTGATCGATAAGATGAAGAATGAAACACATGTTGCCGTTTGGAATGAAATCATTGAAAGAATGAACACATTAAAGAATGCATTTTTCTCTAATAATGAAATTTCTGAGAAATTAGTTTTATTCTCAAGAGATTTATACAAGAATAAATTTGAAGAACTAATTAAATCTAACAAACTTTCATTCAATGAGCAAAAATTGGCATCATCTTTATTTGAACAAGCAGGTATTTCACATTTCCAAGTTGCAATTTCAAAGGCACTTGAACTTTATGAATCAAATGAAATTAAGCCACATTTCAGACAAGCAGTTTACAGAATATTACTTTCTAATAAAACTACATGCAATGATGAAATACTTGACTGTGTTTTAAAAGAGGTGAGAGAACCAAGTACTATTGATGGACGTGAAGTTGCTTTAAGATCTTTAGGAGCTATTAGTAATGTGGATAAATACTTGCCAAGAATTTTAGAATTATTTTTCGATGGGAGTGTGCCGGAAATGGATTATCAATTTTTAATGGTACCATTGGCATCGAATGCTAACACCAAGGTAATTTTATGGAATTATTTCAAAGAAAATTATCCAAGATTCAGAAATGAAGTGTCAATGTGGACATTGGATCGTGTAATCAAGGGATTCTTACCTAAGTTAGCATCGGAAGAACTATACAAAGATGTGGAATTGTTCTTTAAAGAGAAAGATAACTCCGGATACGAAATGGGATTACACCAAAGTTTGGACAGTATTCGTAATGATGTCCAATGGAAGGCACGTTCAGAAGCCGATGTGAGGGAATGGTTTGCCGCTAACGGTTACTAGATATGCCGCCTATATAACCCATATTGTGATTTGTAAAACAACCCAACCGTAATAAGAAACAAAAAAGTGGAAACCCACCCGAAAAGCACCCAAACCGATCCTCGCTTAACGCCGGGCCCCGTTTCCGGTCTTTTTCACTTTTCTTCCCGTTTCTTCACTTTTTTCCGAAAACGGCCTCCCTCCGACATCCATATACCGCATTGGGAGGGTCTGTTGACATCAGGTGAGCGGAGTTGGCAATAGGAAAACACGATGGGAAGGTTTAACCATTGTCTTGGGCGCCTTTCTTTTCCTTCCCTCTCCCACTCCACTCTCTGGGGCTTTTGTTATTGCCTGGCTTTGAACGGGGCTTTCGGAAAGCACGGGACCTCCCCAGGAAATTTAATCACTCTGCTCCATCTTAGTCCTCGGGTGATGACATTATTTTCAACATAGCCTGAGGCCTAATTGTGGCACATTCTAGAATTATTCAGTTCTTCAGATATTCAGATACCCTGATAATTTCACCACATTCTTCATTTCTTTCCACATGTGGGTTAATAACTGACAAAACTCTTCTTTCCCGTTTCTCTTTTCCTTCCTTTTCCTTCCTCTTACCTTCCTCCTTTTCCTTCAATTGTACTTTTCTCTAGTAACAAATAGCTTTCAAGGCATAATGTTATTAAACTCTGTCATTTTAACCAGTTTATTAACTGTTGTTTCAGCTACTCCAATCTATAGAAGAGAAGTTGGCAACGATTCGTTAGTAAATCTTACTGATTCTGATCATTCTCCAAGTTATATTCGTCAAGAATTATTCACTTTACCAGACTTTAATGCAATTCAAGTTTCAATTGGTTCAGATGGTCAACCAATTTTACTTAAATTGGATACTAAAACTTCTGATTTATGGGTAAATTCAGATGTTAATGAATTTTGTGAAGCTTATTATCCAATCCCTTCAATTTTCAATGGTTCAACTGTTGCAAACTTTACTGCAATTTCTAGTTTAGCAAATAATTTACAATCTGAAATTGAAAATTCATTAAATGAATTCCAAATTAATCAAGCTTCAAGTTTAAAAGCTGTGGCTGCTCCAACATTATCTGCTGCTCTTGATAATGTTAAACATTATGCAAGTTCAAGACAACAAGAAATTAAATCTGTTTTATCTGCTGATAAGGCTTCATATTCTGCAAAAATTGAAAAATTCACTAAAACTGATGATTTCTTTAAAACTGTAGCATCAGATGCTATTCTTTTCGGTGATGATGTTACTTCCAAAGGTGGTTTATTTGCAACTAAGGTTACCAGTTTAGGTAAAGACTTTGCTACATTGGTAACTTCAGATGGTGGTGACTTTGCTACTGCTGTCACTAGTTGGGGTGGTGATGTTGCAACTCATGTTACCAGTTGGGGTGAAAATTTCGCAACCAAGGTTACCTCTGTTGGTGGTGATGTCGGAACTTTCGCAACTTCCGTTGGTGGTGATGTTGCTACTTTTGCAACTTCTGAATTTGGTGTTGCAACTAGTGGTGCTGTTAGAGGTTGGGGTAGACTTACTTCCGGTTTCGCTAATGTTTTCGGTCTTAAGAAGAGAGAAGCAGCTGAAGAATCAACTTCATTCGAATCTTCTTCTACTAGAACAAGAACAAGAAATAGAGCTGCTCAATCTACTTCCGACTTAGTCAGAACCACTTCCACTGCTGTTGTTTCATCTTCTCATCCAATCTCAAAAATCGCTTCTTCTTCAACCTATAACTTTATTCCTCAACAAACTCTTGCTCCACCAGCTAATATCACTGTTTTAAATAGTACTGTTTTGGTTGGTAGTTTAGTTCATAGATTTGAACATGATTGTTCCATATTCGGTGTTTTCGATGATTCTACTTCTGAAACTTTCAATTCTACAGGTGATTATATGTTTGTTTCATCATCTGATGAATATGCATTTGGTTTCACCGGTAATGATTCTATTGCCATTGGTGACGTTGTTGTTAATACTACTTTGGGTGTTGCTGATGTCTCAGAATCAAATATTGGTGTCTTTGGTATTGGTAAATCTTCAAATGATTCAACTTTTAAATCTTTCCCATACATTCTTGCTGAAAATGGGGATATCGCAAAGGCATTATATTCTTTAACCATTGGTTCAAATTCTTCCTCAATTTTATTTGGTGCTATTGACTATCTTACTATTGACGGTAACATTACCATTTTCCCAATGTTAAACACTACTGGTGAAGAAATTGCCATTACTTTATCTGGATTAAATGTTTCATATTCCGAAGAAGCTGATAATGAAACTTTGATTGCATCTGGTAAATCTGCAGCAATTATTGATTCTGCTTCAAGTAATGTTTTGTTACCAGAACCAGTTTTATCATCTCTTGTTAAAGAATTAAACTCTACTTTTGATGTCAACTATAATGAAACTTTTGGTAGATATGTTATTGTTGATGATGATGAAAGTCTTGAAAATGTCTCAATTGCATTTGATTTCCAAGGTGAACCATATTACGTTCCATTAGCTAACTTTGTTGTTCCATTAATCGATGATGAAACTTTCTATGTCAACAAATCTTCAGCACTTGTTGGTTCAGGTTATAATTCATCTTACTACTTTGATTTAACCGTTTCATCATCTGATGTTACCACATACGTTTTATCCATTTTACCAAGTGATGATGAAACAACCATTTTAGGTTTAGATTTCTTCAGAGACCAAATTGCCCTTATCGTCGACTTGGAATCAGAAAATGTTGGTTTAGCCTATCAAGCAGTTGATGTTGCAGAATCTCTTATTGTTCTTATAAATAGTGACAATACTTATGCAAACAACGCAACTGATTACACCGATTTCTACGGTTCCAACAATGTCACCAGCTTGACTGCATATTGATTCAGTAGAATTGAACTCTTCGAACATAAAGTTTTCGAAAAAAAAAAACTAAAAAATTTTGATACCATTTTTTTGCCATAATTCTTTTTACTCCCAAAAGGACAATTTTCAATCGTATTGGCATGCATTAATTTCTTATATTGCATATCGCCATTTGTGTTATTTTATTTTATTTTATTTAAAGTCCGTTTATTGTTATAATTACTGTTTCTGTATAATTAAAACCTATGCAATAATTATCTCCTTGATTGAAGGCACCAGTTCAGCTAGGACAGAAGGCCAGGAGAATCTTAGTCATGATTCTCCTAGTGTTCTAAACCCAGGTACCTCCAAAACTTTAAGGAATAAGTGATTAAGAACCTTAAAAATTTGTCCAAGTGCTTGTATAAAGATATGATCCTCGAAAGGTCAATCAACGGTTAACATCAGTATTT
Organism: Pichia nakasei; assembly: GCA_030570355.1. Lineage (NCBI taxonomy): Eukaryota > Fungi > Ascomycota > Pichiomycetes > Pichiales > Pichiaceae > Pichia > Pichia nakasei. The sequence continues at coordinate 136,721 of JAJLVL010000019.1, forward strand.
TTTAGAAGACAAGCCATTATATTGAACATTGGTTTGAAAATAAAGGTATCGTGATAGATAGATATATATGTGTGGAGTGACAGTAGTTTGAATTTGTTAATTCATACTTTTAAGAAAAATTGCTGATAATATTGATGTAAAAGATGGTGATAGAGAAAGATACAGATAAATATAAAGACAATTAATATAGCTCAAAGAATATTATTAATTTGTCTGCTACTTGAATCTGCCCATTCAAATTTTACTACATCTTCCTTTTTATTGATTTCTGCCGGTACAATCTATACTTTGCGTCTTACATGACTAATCGTCTTTTATAGCATATTGGCTTATTAACTTAATGCAGCATCATCACCTGAACCCTCAAAACAGCGGGGGGAAAAAATTAAATTTCTCGGAGTTGAGAAACTCGGAGTTGTGCAATGTTGCATCTCTCTTTACTGGGACAGGAATATTTTTCATTGTCGTAGCCAAAAAAAGTGGCCTGGCCTGGGCTTTTCCTGTTTTCTGGTTGTGGGAGATGTTTAAAAAGGTTTTAAAAGCCAGGTAATTGTGATAATTACATGTATCTGCAATCTTTTGTAAATTACTGTAGTTTGTTTGAAGCTAGTGCAAATAACTTACTGATCAACAAAAATGGTTACCTGTAAGCTAGCATTTATTTCAGCAATTAGTTTGGCAAATGCCTTACCAGCACTCTTAAAGAGAGATGATAGCAACTTAACTAGTAGCTCGACTGCTGGATTTATTCAACAAGAATTATATAGTGGTCCCGATTTTAACGCAATTCAGGTTTCAATTGGATCTGATAATCAAACCGTATTGTTGAGATTAGATGTTAGTTCACCTACTATCTGGGTAAATTCAGCTTTAAACGAATTTTGCTCCGCATATTATCCATTGGATTATTCAAACTCTTCAAGTTGGAACGAACTTAACACGGAGTTGCAAAAGGATGTTAATGATGCGTATGAGTCGTATCAAATTGATGAAGCATCTAAGATTAATCAAGCTTCAAACTCTGCACAGTTGAGCAGTTACGGAAACGAGGCTAAAACAAAATATGAATCATTTCTTTCTGAACAGCAACTTTCTATCGATAGTAAGCTTAGTATGTTTGTTCAAACTGCAACAGGTAGCATTCCTTCCAGTTTTGAAACTTTGGGTTATAAAATCACATCTAAGGCTGGAGCACTTGCAACCACAGCAACTAGTTGGGGAAAGGATTTTGCAACAGATGTCACCAGTATTGGTGGCAGCTTGTACACTTTTGTTTCTGAAAAGGAAGTTAGCAAAGCCTCTGCATTTACTAGTAAGGCTGGTCATTTTGCAACCTCCGTTACTTCTGAATTTGGAGATCTTACGGGTAATGTATTAGATCAATGGGGTAAAATTACAAAAGGGTTTTCTGATGGAATCTTACTTAAAAGAGAGGAAAGCGGATTTCCTTCCAGTACTGTTTTGAGTGTTAATTCAGTCACTTATAGCTCATCTTACTCATTCGTTCCACAACCTGACTCTTTAAACAGCACTTCAAACCAAACCTTAGATTCGGGCTTCTCTTTGGAAAATCTTTTCCTTGCAATTCAAAATGATTGTTCATTATACGGAGTCTTTAACGATTCATCTTCGGACTCTTTTGAAACAGATAATATTTACGCAGTATTATCTGCTGGTGATGATTTTGCTTCTGGTATTTGGGGTAATGATTCACTTACAATCTCTAATGTTACCGTGAATACAACTATAGGTATTGCCGATATTTCAGATACAAACATTGGTATTTTTGGTATTGGAAAATCATTAAACTCTTCTCCTTACAAATCATATCCTGATATTCTTGCCGAAAAAGGTGAAATTGGTAAATCATTTTATTCCCTCTTCCTTGGTGACGAATATTCTGAGATTATTTTTGGTGGTATTTCAACGGATTATTTCGAAGGAAATATAACATTGTTCCCTTTGTTGAATACATCTGATGCTTTGGCAATTACCTTATCTGGACTTAATGTCACCCTATACCATAAAGATACACAATTCAATGAAACTATCGCTATTGTTGAAGAAAAAACTCCTGCCCTTATTGATACCCTTATTAATCCATTGTTACTTCCAGAAAGTGTATTGGAGTCGCTTGTTGGTGCATTGAACTCTGTGTTTAATGTTACTTATAGTGAGACATATGGAAGATTTTTATTAACCGACAAGCCTGATACTTCCAATATAACTACCACATATTCAGTCGAGGACTCTTTTGACATTAATGACATTTTACTCAGTTTCAACTTCCAAGGTTCAGTTTATGATATTCCTATTGACCAATTTGTGGAATATTTTGATCCAGAAGATATCGCATATTACAACACGTCAACCCCTTATTCTCAAAATATCACAAACTCATCATTTTATTTCAACATTGCTTTAAATAGCACCACAGAAGATGATGATGATGATTATGATGACGATGAGAATGATTATGATGATGATGTTCCAAATGTTTATTTGTTAAACATTTTGCCAAGTGGTAGTGATGCGGTTATTTTAGGCCTTGACTTCTTCCAAGATACAATTGTTTTATTTGTTGATTTGGAAGATGAAGTTGTGGGATTTGCAAATAATGTATTTGGTGATTCCTGTGATACTGATTATGATGACGAAGATTTCACTGCATCAGATGACGAAGATTTCAATTTTGAAGACGATTACAGTGATGATGACTCTGATGAATTTGACGATACCAACAGCTTTTATAATAGCACTGATGGAGATGATGATTATGATTATGGATATTTATTTAATGATACCAGTCCAATCATTTTGATTGATGGTGAAATACCTTTCGCTGTGAACGCACCAGATTATTCCAATTATTATGGCTCTTAAAGTACCGGTTCATGAAAGTAGTACGGCAATATTATTTGTTTTTTTTTATTATTGTTTGTTTTTTTTATTCTGATTATTGAAATATATTGTTTGTATTATTGTTTATTTACATGTTATAGTTCTGTTTACATTTATTATTAATATCACAAAAAAACCCAAATCATAAATAAAATTAATATTTTGAAAAACGTAGAAAATAAATATATTTTAAAAACTCAAAACAATCTTTTTTGATTACTTAAATAATATTTTCAATTAACCTTATCATTTTTATTAACAATTAAATAAATTTTAGGTTAATTTGGGACTTTGTAATAGCATTTTTCATACAATAATACAAACCTTAAGTAAGCACAATTACATAAGCATTTGAACAATGAGAGAAACCTCAGTTTTTCAAGCTCATATTACGGATCGTGCGGTTGATTGCGGATACTAGTAGACAATACTAGTATGTGAAGTTTGCTAACAAAAGGTTGTAAAAAGAACTAAATAAAAAA